>VYZW01002000.1:29111-39959 GCA_013401315.1 Balaeniceps rex | reverse complement strand
AGTTTGAATTTCTTTCATCTGACAGCAACAAAATGGTCTTCTAGAGGCTGTCTCTCTGGAGTAGCTATAGGATTAGGAGCAGGGTGCCTTTTCTGGCTTTTAACTCCTATCTTCTGCAGAACAGGATAGTTTGAAGGGATGCTGGCAGGTGTCAGAAAGAGCCTCACCAAGCCTCTCCCCCACTATCTCACGAATAAGGATCACTCATGGAAACCACCATCATTAACTAGATGAAATCCTTGTTTACTGCTGGAATGAATGCATAATTAAGCACTTGGACCTTGCTCAGACCTTTTTTTCCTGCACAGGCAACAGGATAAGCTTGAAGGAAGGGCAAAGAGCAGGCAAGAAATGGTACTCCCTGTCCATCAACATCTGCACTGAACATCACTCTTGGTAGTGCAGTGTTTGGGTAGACAAGACTGTCAAAAATAAGGAAGACTAAGCTTTCTTGTGAAGACTGAGCTTTCTTGTGACCCTAATAGCACTTGCAAAAGAAGAATGATCAGTAATGCAGGCAAAGCATTCTCCGTTTTCAAATCACCATGTAAAAATCAGTTTCTCCTTATGGCAGTTCATCTGAGCACTGATCGTCCCAGTACCAGCTAATGAATGGCAGCATGACGCCACACACTTTACCCTGCTGGCAGTGCCTTCACTGTGCAAAAGGTGCTGCCCAATTCTAAACTACCAGTTCCAGGGGCAGCCAGAGCGCTTCTTCAATCCCACCCTGAGTATGTGGGAAAGGAGGCCCTTGCTGACACTAGTCCAGACACCGTGCACCCTGGAAGAGAGGCAGGTGGCTGGCTTTATCACCCATGGATCCCAAAATGACCAGAGACACAGTCAGCAATATCCTCCTTAGAAGCCTGTGCAGCATTTCCCTTTGATAATTTCCTGAGGGGGAGATATTCACAGTCAGGAGCCTGATCAACGGGCAGATGAGGACAGTAGGAACAGTCAATGGATTTTAGGTTACATCTCTAAATGCTTTAAAAATCCAGTGATGAGCAGTTGACTGCCTTTTGAAATAACAGTGTTTCCAGATGAGGGAGACTTTCCACATAGCAAGTAGTTTATACTGCTAAATTATTTGACAAAATTTTGTAGTAGTAGTACTAGTAGTAGTACTAGTAGTAGTAGTAGAACTAGTAGTAAAGGTTTCTGATGCTCACTTTGGAATAAAAAAAGGACAGTTATTTAAAATCCAACACAAGAGTGGCGAGGAAGTTTTAGTAGGAATATGCTCGAGCTGCTGTTCCTTACCCCAACTGAATTTTCTCCACAGCTCCATATTTTGTTCTCCATGTGTATTACTGTTCTGAGAGCCTGTCATTTCTTATCAGAATGAGAAAGGCTAAAGAGATAATATTTCAATAACATACTGGCCTGATCATAAAATAACTCAATGGAAATGTGTAACTGCCTCAGGCAGCACAGCAGGATAGTCAGCAGTCAGATGATTTCTATTCTGGGTTTCTTTTTTTTATGGTTACATTTTCTGTTATATCAGACATACCCTCAAGTCTTAGTTATGCTTTTATTCAAAAGGAGAACCGCAGTATAAAGACCTACAAAACTTATTATGATATATTACTGTAAAGAAATAAAAGTTGGTGCCACAGTAGCATATTGATAAGGACAGGCCTGCCACATTAATTGACCTTTTTTCATCTCAACCACCAGGGCTGAGGCCTAAGCATCTCAGTTGCTTAGCAACAGGGTCACTGCTTTCAGGCCTTAAATGCACAAAAAAAAATAGTTAAGAAAAAATCAGAAGATGTGATCTTATGAAGGCAGAAGATGTTTGTCAGAAGAAAGTATTTTTTTCTATCCTTTTTTACACTGTGCTGTTGATTGTAATGCATAGAGGGCAAAAGGGAAACCAGCGTCTGAAGTTTTACTGATCTAAACAGACCAGCAAAACAGAACTGAAACCACAGGCACATGTTCTGCTTTGATACCTGTCCTGATGAGATGCTTTTGATTTTTAGAACATCCATTGATGTTTACAAATAATTCATACAATTCTTCTATGTGCATAAAATATAGGCATACATGCAAAATACTAAGTGACCCTGGATAACATACTTATATTTTTAGGACAGCAGGGTGCAGCAGAAAAGTAAAGAGGGGTTCCTATTGTCTAGATCCTTTTTTAACATTCTATCATAAACGTTAGTGCTCGCTGCTATGTTTAATGACAGGGCTTGAGGCAACGCAACATCTCCTAAAGGTCAGCTCAGAGAGAAGTTTGTTTCTTCCCTCCTCAGCATGAAATACAGGAAAAAGTCAACACTTCTTTTAAACTTTAATAAAGGCCATGGAACAAGAGTGTGCTTCTCTGCCAGAAATCAAAATCCTTGTACATGAAAGTAGCCAAATGTTCACTGCAGGTTTCTTCTGGAGAGGAATCTTAGTGCTGGTGTCAGGAAATCTGTGTTTTATTCCCAAATAATCATCAACAAAAATGATAAATGGCCTCATGAATGCCACTGTGCCTTAATACTAATCCTTTCCTAGCTTAAATGTGAATTGGGAGGCTCCTATTTTATCAGTGCTAATGCAAATAACTGCATGGTTCTCAGTGAGCAAAGTATTTAAATGTAAAACAAAAGCCAGTATTTTCCTCTCAAAAAATCGGTTGTGGTTAAATTTAATGTTAAATGTGGGGCGAAATAAGGAGAGTTTTTGAATTTTCTTTATTTACAGTGTTACTTTAAATAGTTCTCTAGACGTTCCCTGGTGCATTTTAATCTTCTTTCACTGTTACTACCTGGCAAGAGAAGTACTTGTATTGAAGCTCTTCACAGAATCATAGAATCATTGAGGTTGGAAGGGGCCTCTGGAGATCATCTAGTCCAAGCTCCCTGGATAAGTTTCCCTTGCATCTGCTTTTCTTGAGGTTGAACCAGCTCTCCCAGCCTCTCCTCATATGACAGATGCTCTAATCCCTTAATCATCCTGGTGGCCCTACGCTGGACTTGCTACATTGTTTCTTGTACTGAGAAGCCCAGAACTGCACCCCACAGTCCAACTGTGTGCAACCAGAGCTGAGCAGAGGGGAAGCATCACACTCCTCAACCTGCTGGCAGTGCTGTGCTTAATGCAGCCCACATGGCTTTTGGCCTTCTTTGCCACAAGAACACACTGCTGACTCATGGTCAACTCAGTGTCCACCAGGACCCACAGGTCCTTTTCTGCAAAGCTGCTTTCCAGTTGGTCAGCCTCCAGTGTGTACTGGCACCTGGCCTTATTCCTTCCCAGGAGCATGACTTTGCACTTCTCTTTGTTGAACTTCATAAGGTTCCTGCTGGTCCTGTCCTGTACCTTCTGAATGGCAGCACACGTATCTGGTGCATCAGCTACTCCCAGTTTTGTATCATCTGCACACTTGCTGGGGGTGCACTGGTTCCCATTATTTAAGTCATTAATGAAGATGTTAAACAGTATTTGCCCCACTATTGACCTCTGGGATGCCCCAATAATGACTGGCCTCCAACTGGACTTTGTACCACTGATCCCAATCCTTCAAGCCTTGCATTTCAGCCAGTTATGAGCCCACCCCACTGTCCACTAATCTATCTTGTACTTCAGGAATTTGTCTATGAAGATGTTCTGGGACACAGTGTCGAAAGCCTTATTAAAGCCAAGATAAGCAACAACCACCTCTCTCCCCTCATCCACCAAGCTAGTCATCTCATCATAGAAGACAATCAGGTGGGTAAAGTATGATTTCCCCTTCACAAATGCATGCTTCTTTTCCTCCATGTTTTCAGAAATGGCTTCCAGGAGGATTTGCTCCTTCACTTTCCTAGGGATCGAGGTGAGGCTGACTAGCCTTGTGGGTGCATCTAATCAGATCCCATGGACTTGTGTATGCCCAGTTTTTAAAATGTTCCCTAACCCAGTCCTCTTCCACTGAGGGTAAGTATTCCTTGCTCTGGGGCTTTCCCACTGGTCTGAGGAACCTGGCATTCATTAAGGTCAGACTTACCAATAAAGACCAAGGTGAACCAGGCATTGAGTACCTTGGCCTATTCCCTGTTCTTTGGCACCAGAACAACTGCCCCATTCATCAGAAGGCTTGCATTTTCCCTAGTCTTTCTTTTGCTGATGAACTAGCAGAAGGACTTCTTGTTGCCCCTCACATCCCTCACCAGACTCAATTCAATGGGCTCCGTTTTTTCTTACCTGATCTTTGCATACTCAGACAGTGTCCATATATTCCTCCTGGGTCACCTGCCCCTGCTTCCACCTCCTGTACATTTCCTTTTTATGTTTGAATTTTGTCAGGTGCTCCTTGTTCGTCCGTGCAGGCCTCTTGCAACCTTTGCTTGATTTCCTGCCATTGGGAGGGATCCATCCATTGGGATGGATCATTCTTGAGCTTGGAGAAAGTGATGCCTGAAAATCAGCCAGCTCTCCTGGATCCATCTTCTCTCCAAGACCATTTCCTATGGGATCTTTTCCAAGCAGATGCCTGAAGAGGCCAAAGTCTGCTCTGCTGAAAGCCAGTGTTGTAATCCTGTTTCAAGCCTTCTGCGATCCTTACCTTTTTGCCTTGTTTTTTGCCTTTTCCCAATTAACGGTGTTTTAATGTGAGGAAAAATGGACAATGACATTATTTAGGTTATAGGTAGAAATGGCGGAAGTGTTGTGTGATTGCAAATTGTCTAGAATATGAGATGATTTTAAGAATGCGTTCTAGGCAGTAATGCCCCAGCAAGCTCTCACCATATTAATATATATACAATTCCCTCTCTTTCACATCAGTTATGTTTCTAACAAAAAGATCAAAATATCCACACTGTTGTCTGGATCAGCAGATAAAATGGGCATCTCTGTATTGCTTTCTAATCTTAGTACCCAAGTGGGGGATTTGGATGCCCTGTTTTGGTGCTCACACTTGCGTACTAATTTCCAAAATAGAGTTATCACTGATTGGAGAAAACTGTGTGTCATGTGGGGACTCTACAGGACTTAGTGATCAAGCATTAGTCTTTGCCTATGATATGAAGTTGGAGCACATTGTCTGCACAGTACATGTAACAAGGCAAATATATTTAACCAGGAAAATCCATTTAGAAACTGTGATAATGGATGTCATAGACATTACTAATAGTCTTCTGAAACCAGCTCCACTTGTATAAAAATTTAAATGTCTGCACACACTGTGTCTAGGAATGCCTTTGGTTTGATAATATTTAACAGTTGTATGCAGGGAACTCAGGGATTTGCACAGTTGTTGTTTGATCTTACTGTTGATTTTAAATAAGATCAGCAGGATGTTTGCCATGAACAAAAGATCAGCCTTAGTAGAATTCCTTTTGGCTAATTGACTTTAGCCTTCTGATATCTTCCTGGACATCAAAATGTTAATCAGTTGTAACAGGTAAATCAGCATGTCAGGCTCTGTCTCTACACCAAGACAGGTTATTAAATATCTACTAGCCTTCAAACTTAACTACTTTTGGCATTCATTCATACCAAAGATGGCCAAATACTTTTGATGTATTCAAAACTGGCCTACACTTAAAAGTTTTGTGAAAGTGTGACTCTCAATGTTAACAGTATGAAAGTGACACAGCTAGGTGGGTAGAAGTGTTAGTGTGAATGTAGTTATTCAACAGGCATAGCCTTCCTCCTGCTTCTTTCATCTAGGTGTCCTGTGTAAAACTTCTCAGCAAAACCACTCTTTTACTGCTGTAGGTGGATTAGGTGTACACCACTCAGCAAAATGTGATTTCTAATACAAAGCCCAAGTATGTTTCTGGCTTGGGCAGAGAAAGACCAGTGGAAACCTATGGCGTAAATATGTCAAAACATACATGATTGTGCCTTTAAATGGTGATTAATGACACCACAAACTGTTGCTATGCTAAGCCCAAATTTCAGTTCCAGCAGCTTCTAGAGTGGTATGCTTCCTTTTTAGTCTTGGTGGTAAGCTCCTATAAGGTTCTGCAGATTATTTGGCTCTGCAGATGTTAGTTTACCATGATGGTGAAGTTCAAGTCTGAGAACTCAGGAAGTATCACAGGCGAGTGTCCTCAGGTATATCTTCACTTTTCCTACTGAGTTAAATCAATTTTGTGTGTTCACAAGTGCTGACTGATCTTTACAAAAGTAGTTTTCAGGTGCTCTCTCAGAGGAGTGCTACATTTTATTCTGCTCTTATCCTGAAGAAGGAGGATAAAATGTTTTCCCAGTCTGGGTACCGATACAGCAGAGTATTGTTACTAATGACGTTAGAAACTCACATGACTTTACAGAGGGAAAGGTGCATTTTTTTCCTCATTCAGAAGGGGAAATTGCATCATGACTACTGCATATCACCCATTGCAAAAAGTCTCCCAGAAAACCCTTAAAAGGATCTAATTTCTCTTAAACCAGTCCTTAGTTTTGATAATTACCCCAGGGGTTCTTCCAGGATTCTGCAGTACGACTGATAGATTTCTGTTTACTGGAAGAACTAAATTTGAGAATTAATTCTAAATATTTATTTAAGCCAATATTTTTTCATCCTTTTTATGCTTTCATTTTTTTATATTTTCAGTTTCTTAGGACTGCTGTGGAAATGGTTTTCATGGGCGTATACAGCGTAGTACAAAGCATAGGGAGATTCTACAAACATGTTTGTAAAGTTGTAGCAATAAAATATCTGCCATCATGCTACATTAGCATTTGAAAAATCACATGCGATTAAACAACTGAAAAACTATTGAATGTACAAGCTAAGATTCACTAACGACTGATGGTAAAGCCTTTAACTATGGAATTTGATCATGCAGTTTTTGTGACTGCACTTACTATTATTCTTCTGTGATTTTCTGTTTTAAGAAAAGGCATGGTGAGAAGAAAAAGGAATATAGTTCACAACTTTCAGGGTTCTTTAACTTCTTTATACATGAGTCCTTATGTGGATAGCGTTTGACTAGGCACAGCCTGGAATATGGCCACCCCAATGAAGGTGTCCCGGTTTCAGCTAGGATAGAGTTAATTTTCTTCATAGTAGCTGGCATAGCGCTGTGGTTTGGATTTAGTAGGAGAATAATGCTGATAACACTGATATTTTAGTTGTTGCTAGGTAGTGCTGCTTACCCTCGTCAAGGACTTTTTCAGCTTCTCATGCTCTGCGAGATGCACAAGAAACTGGGAGGGGTCACAGCCAGGACAGCTGACCCAAACTGACCAAAGGGCTATTCCATACCATATGACATCATGCTCAGTATATAAACTGGGGGGAGTTGGCCAGGGGGCAGTGATCGCTGCTTGGGGACTGGCTGGGTGTCAGTCGGTGGGTGGTGAGTGGTTGCATCACTTGTTTTTCCTGGGTTTTGTTTCTCTCTCTCGTTCTCGTTTTCATTGCAGTTTTTATTACTATTATTATTATTATTTTATTTCAATTATTAAACTGTTCTTATCTCAACCCACAAGTTTTCTTACTCCTTCCCTTCTGATTCTCTCCTCCATCCCACCGGGGGCAGGGGGAAGGTGAGCGAGCAGCTGTGTGGTGCTTGGTTGTCAACTGGGGCTAAACCATGACAGAAGGCCACTGAAGACAAGCTGTGAAACTTTAAAAAATACCTGTGATAGTTAGGAACATTTAGAGGAACTTGGGCATTTAATGGATATTGAACTACTAAAGTACAAAAGAGCAGTGCATCCTTTCTCCAACAGTTAAAAAACAGCGAAAAAAATAAAATACTGCACAAGCTCTGTTGTGCAAAACCCGATTTTCTCAAATGTTCACTTACTAGTTAAATGAAAGCCATTTGCTATAGAACAAAAACTCTAGTGCTTTCCCACGTCATGCCAAATACTGACCTTTTAAATTCTGACTTTTTAGCAATACACTTGTTTAGCCCAACTAAATGACTGGTTTATGAGGAATAGAGCGTTATGAAAACCAAAGTATAGCAGTACCAAAGCTAACTGCTTCACATCTCTGTGCAAATTCTGTTAGTCTTCAAGTCTGTCAGGAAGAGACAGGTGTAGAAATATTCCTTGTGACTGATTCTCTATACGGTTTGGAAAACTGGTGAGCTGAAGTTGGAAAAGTTCTAGCCACTCTCCCTTGTCTTGATTTCTGGAATGCGAGGAATAACTGGTATCTACTGGAATGGTCCTAGACTTGCAGGATTGGAACAGAAATTCTTGAAAAGATAATTAATGAGAACCAGTGATCAGTAGGACTGTACAAGAGGACCAGTTGAACTGAGTTATGCTATTACTGTCACAAGCCAATAATCAGTATTTTTAATACACAGGGGATCTTAGTTTCATTTGAACCAGCAGCTTAGCAAAATCAACAAGTGTACAAAAGTACCAAAAAAGATCCAAAACAAAAGTAAATTTTCTGATTAAAACCACAGTGAGTAAAGAAATGTTGGACTCCCAGTCTAGTCAAAAGGATAGTCAGTACCTGCACAGCATGGGGTTCATTTTATATAGCAGTGGATAATACTTTCCCTGCATTAATTTGAGATCAAAACTGCTCAAGAGAAATATTTTCTTCTGCCTGGTCCCTTTAAGCCACTTTTTCTCTGGTAACTTTGCAGACGGACTCAGTGGAAAGTTGCTGTGGTCACTCTTGTTGCACACAGACAAAGCTGATTGAACTTTTTACCTTTTGGTTATGCTTTTGATCTGTAGCCCACATGATGTCATTAAGACCATATTATTTAGCTTAAACTTCAGATACTTGACCATTTCTCATAGTAGCCCCAGGCTAGGTGCAGTGTAATATTGTTCATGCCGGCTTCCTGGCATGGCAACCTGTCATAAAGTATCTGCTGGGATATGACAGAAGAGGTAGGTTAGAGGATGGAAGCTGGAATAAGGAGGCTCAGACACTTAAGAGAGCTTGCAAGGAGAGGTCAGTGCCCATCAGACAGTAGGATTCTGAATCCCAGTTACTCAGGAATGCTCAGCATGGGCTGCCTGATGCAGACTGTAATAAATCTTATGGCAGGCATTAGGAACACCTGGTTTCAGATGAAAACACCTTTCTTAGGTCCATCTAAATCAATCCTCTTTCTTCCCCTTGCCTGCACTGATCTCTATCTAGTGGGGGGAGGAAGGGGAAGAAAAGCGGGCAGGTGATCTTATTATGGGTCTTGTCAGCCTCACTAATGCAAAACAGGTAACAGGCAGAAGAGACAAAGAGGAGAGGGTTTAACCAGTGCAATAGCTCCTGTCATCTGCCTTGTGATTTGAGAGGAGCTTCTTTAACAACTGCCTTCAAATTGGCACATGTCACAACACTGGATTTTGTCCAGCCCACACTCAGATGTCAGATGAGCTTGATGGTCATGAGTCCATCCACTAAAAGCTTTTAACATTGCTGACCTCCTAGATATCTTGGGTCTGTTGTTCTACCTGGAGAAGAAGGGGGAAGGTAAACACAATTCAGCTACTCTCAGCTCTGCTGATGTAAATCAGAATAGTGATGGTGATTTCAGGGAGTTGAGTCTGGCCACACTCACTGTGCTCCTACCCTGCTTTTAAAGGACAAAAGGATAGCTCCCAGATTAAAAATTTTTAATAAAGCCATGAGCACTACAATTGACTGTTTACAGATTTGTATCTTTTAGCTTTGCTGTCTGAGAAGGTGTAAGCTCTGATTTAAGTATTTTCCCTGGACTGGAATATCAGTAGGATCTTTCTCCTCCAGCCTGCCCTCATAAAAGGTGCTTAATCTCTCAGAGATCTCTACTGTTCCGTGAAATTCTGCTGATATTGGTTAATAGACTCAAAGTTTACCAAGGAGGGGCGACATATACACACATGCACACAAAGAGAGAAAATTATTCCATGAGCTTATTCTTTGGGAAGCAGCCTGAAAATCAGTCAGTAGCAGCTGGGGTTGTGGTTCAGTGTGTTGCCCATTTTTTCTTTTTAAGTTTTCTTTTATCTCTTTTCTTCTTCTCTTCTCTTCTCTTCTCTTCTCTTCTCTTCTCTTCTCTTCTCTTCTCTTCTCCTCTCTTCTCCTCTCTTCTCTTCTCTTCTCTTCTCTTCTCTTCTCTTCTCTTCTCTTCTCTTCTCTTCTCTTCTCTTCTTTCCCCAAATAATTTTCTTTTCTTTCCCTCACAATGGGGTCTTCCATTTTGAAGAACTCCCATGAGCTCCCCTGAGAGTATTTCCCATGTAACAGATAGACTTATGACCCAGTTACAAAGAGAGGATGTCTTCATGGCCTCATGGTGGCCTACAGATATGTGACTGTCCTAGCATTGTTGCCTGTCATCATCTATTGCAAACAGACATGCAGTTCTGGCCCTGGCAACACATCTGTAAATTACCATGATCAGAAAGGCCAGTTTAAGGCCTTACACAAGGAAGGAAACAGAACAAAGTCTTCACACTTGCACTCAGTGGCCATTTGGAGCTTACTGGCTTCCTCATTTCACCTTATGAGTAGCAGCTGTATTCCCAAGAGCTTCAGTCAGCTACACACACCATTGGCTGTGGCTAAAAAGGCACTGGAAAGACTGCCATGTAGGATCATTTCAGTAATGGTTCTCACTGGGCTACCTAACTGATAATCTTCTCCCCCTGGTATACACAGCAGCACCCCAACTCAGTGCACTCAAAGCTACAGGAGCCACTGAAAAACTTCACAGTAAATTAAGTACAATTAGCAGAGCAAACATCACCACTGTTAGCCTCGTAGTCTTGTAATTATTCTGACAGCATTTATTATGTGGGCCATTTCTCAAATCAATGGTCTTTGCAGATGAATATCGTAATAAAGTCCCTTTTCAAATAGAGTATCCCAAGGTACAGTGGAGTCTTGAGGAAGAAGGGGCTAGATCTTCTAATTCAAGTAAACATTGCAGTCCCACT
>VYZW01002000.1:6389-25996 GCA_013401315.1 Balaeniceps rex | reverse complement strand
AAGGGGGGGTGGAGAGAAGGGGGGGGGGGGAGGGGAGGGGAGGGGAGGGGAGGGGAGAGGAGACAGAAGCTGTTGGAAAAACTCTTTTTTGACTTTCAGCCCTGCTACTGCAAATATGATAAAGCAAGGTGTATCTTTAAGAAGTCATTAACCACATTCAGTTTTCTTCTGGTCCACTTCCTTCTTTCTCACAAGTAGTGATATCTGTTAACATCTCTGTACTTCAGATGTCAGAGCAAAGTGATTCAAAAATCCCCAGATAGAGAAATAAAAAAAGAGGAAAACCTTTGTCAATGACAGCTTTTTCAGAGCAAAAAGAGCTTTGTATTGAATATTCAGAGTCCTGGAAACTTTATAAAATGTTGAAAAAGAAGTTTTATTTTTATAATAGGACTCTCATGGATAAGGTTTTGAATTCTACAGCAGCACCTCTAAGTACAAAGTGGCTACACTCCCTGAACCACATCTTTAAATGAAGCTATGACTAAGGCATGCAGTAAGCTGGGACTTAGGTTTTTTCCTGGAATGTACAAAAATACATGGATTCTCTCTACACTCTTATCCATGAGATACAGAGTTATCCCATGACCAGGCTGAAAATACCACTTATCTGCTGGGAAAAATTATCCCTGGTTCCCACAAGATTGTACTTGATATTATCATTCCACTTTTAAGCGGTTTGTAACGGGTTAATAAATAATTAATGGATGTTATAAGCACATTTCAGATATGATCAGTGTATGCAAGAGATGCATATCAGTATGTGGAATTGTAGTTGGTTATATGCTATTGGGCTGTTACAGTCCATTTATTAAAACAGCTGCAAATAATTTAGTAAACCTTTCTACACTTCTTATAGCTGGAAGAATAACATGAAGTGTGACCAAAAAAGGAAGAAATCTTCCTGTCAAAATAAAATTCTTTCAATTCTTTGGCAGTACAAGTCAGTTTAGTCTGGCTTTGGGTTGATCCTAACTAATCACTCAGCTCTATCATTGTTCTTTTAACTCTAGAATCTATTAAATCAGATACTAATCTGTAAGATTTAAAATCTTTAATGTGGGAGAGGAACAAGCCCCTGCAACAACAGGACAGATTAGCATTTGGTTACAAATCTTTAGGAATTAAACTTGCATATTGTAAATGCAGACATATGTCAGAAAGATTTGTGGTACAATACTTCTTGTCTTTTTCTCACCGTATCATTCACTGGGAAAGTGGAACGTACAGGAATTCTTGTGAGTTACTGAGCATCATACAGGATCAGGTGCACAATTTTCTGTCCATTTTAGATAGGACCAAACTAGATTATGAGGGGCTTTTTTTTAAGAAAATATATTTTGAGCAAAGACTCTAAGTAGGTAGTAGCAAATAAAAGGGGATATACCTGTCTGTACCAGCCAAACTTATCAACTCTGTCTTATCCAAGCTAGAAGTGGATAAAATCCTTCTACTTGAATTGGCTGTTGGCTTCACTGCCCCTCTGCCTAGGGACACTGACAGACCAACTGATAGATGTAGTTACTGGACTGTAAGACATCTCTGCCCTTTGCCACGCATGCTGTCCCTCTGCCAGAAGTTGCTGCCCCATATCTGTGGCCGCAGAACAGAATGTGTAAGCCTCTGCATCGTCATCCCCATTCGATGATCTATGATTAACCCTGAGGTGCAGGTGCATGTCATTCTCTTGGCTGTGCAACAGGGTGACTACCTAGGGCATAAAGTGGAAGGAAGCACTAATATTTTCGGACAGCAAGATTTGTAAACTACTTCTGTTAGTCTCCCTCAGGAAACCAGAAAGTTTGCAATATCATGTCTCTCGTATTTTCATTTTTAACCTAATCCTTACCTTTGTCTTTTCCTTTAGTCTGTCATGGTATTTGGGATCCTAGTCCCATGAAGAGCTCTAGACTGAGAGCAATCTCTGAGTTCCTTCTCAATTAAATCCTTCCTGCAAGATCAGGAAATCTGTCCAATGCATTTCTTTGAAACAGGGACCAATCTCTCTTAAGACTTTTGCCAAAACATTATTCAAAGTGGATTTATTGCTTTTTAGAAATATTTATTCATGTAATGATTAACAGCAACAACAACAGTAGTAGTCATAGTAGTAGTAGCAGCAGCAGCAGTAGCAGCAGCAGCAGTAGTAGTAAAATAAATATACCTTGTCCATGCCTAAAGGTGAAAACAGTCTTTTTTTGAGAAAATGGTAAAAACTGATTAGTTGAATAGTAACAAGGGAGATGGTAAAAATTAAGGGGAAAATGAAATAAAGGCCACTTAAAACACGTTAGTTATTTTAGCTTAGATCAGGATCCAAATTCAGGTCTGAACTGATTGGAGTTGTCTGCTTACTTCAGTTTGCCCAATTATCACCTACTAGTAATTGGAAATTTGTCCCACTGTACATTAGGGGCTCATTAAGATTTTATTTTGACCAATAAAGCCCATATTGCTTGCACTTGCACTTTCTCCAGTTTGTGTTGTTGGAAACCTCAAGTCCCAGCACTTCCCTGGGGATTTCTGAGATCCCGTAACAGTCTCTGTCTCTGCCATAAGGACTAAGGGGAAAATTCTGGCCCCTGAAGCCAATGACAAAACTGATATTAGCACAGTGAAATCAGAATTTGAGTTGCACACTATATCTTTCAGATTATTATCTCTATTTCTTCCTCATTTCCCAGATTTATTGCACCTCCAAAGGACTCTGTGTTAATTAACTAATCAATGCATAGCATTTTCTTTTTAGCATAAAAAGCTATTTTTTTACTTAATCATTCACCATGTCAAGGAGCTAAAAAAGAATATGTTGAGGGTTTTGCCCTTGATTAAAACATAAAATGTGGCAATAAATATTTTTTATTGGTTATAATACCTTTACGTTATTAGGAAGATAACAGACTGCTGGTTAACTGATCATGAAATATTAATTAAAAAGAAAAATATATAATAGGGAGTTATTTCTGTTGTGTCTGCCTGTTTTTTATGTCTTCTTGTCTTCCTATAAAATTTTAGCTTGTCTAGTTTGTTTCTTATTAACTATATGATATGGTATTATCCAAGTCAGTGCGGAGAAGCAGCAGATTTTGAACTGCTGTTAGCACTTCTTTTACTTGCTTGTCAGTGCTGTTCCACCATCGTCTCTCTGGTATATAGATTTGTTAAGCAGAATGAAAAAGAAAAAATAACTTTCAGCACTGATTTCAGAAATCATCTTTAAAGTATCTGATATAAAGTATCAGATACTTCATATCTGATGTAAAGTATCTGAAACGTACACATGTACATGAGCTTAGTGTTATAAGGATGAATTGAAACACGTGTCAAAATACTTTAATGAATTGGGGGGGGGCTTCATTTCGAAAATCAGTTACCAAAATGTTGTAATTATTGTGATAAAAATCCATATAAAACTTCATAGCAAGTTCTACATCTTGAGAAAGCCTTAGTGCTCTAAGAGGTTGATTGTATATTAACAGCACATTATAATATTTAGAAAATAAAACAAATGCTTATTTTTCGGGTATGTTTTTACAGGGTCTTTATTTCTAACTCCACTAATGCTACATAATTGGGTATCTTATATGCCTACTTTTCATTTAATAAAAAAAAAAATCTTATTACAGTAAAATTCCATTACTCTCATGCCTCCCTATGTAGTACAATGTTAAGTACACTACAATACTGAGTCCCAGATGGAATACAATGCTGTAATTCAATCGAGGGATCCTGCTAATGTCCCACACTGAAGAATATAGCTTAAGGGTTTGGGTATGGTAGCAAACCTCTCAGCCTGGAGATGGAATTACAACCTGACTATTCAATCTGGGCCTCTGTGCAGTTGTTTGTAATGTACAGGACCTTGATTATTTGTAATACATCTGTAAAACAATTATTACTATAAAAAAGAGAAAGTAAGAGCACTGTAAATTAAAGTTTGTCCATAAGAATTATATGATTATAAGAGAGCTGGGGTTACAATGAGCATGGAATAGAAAGAGAAGTCTTGCAAGTGTGCTAAAAATTGCATGGAAAGTCTACTGAATAAGGGTTCAATCCTGCCATGCCCACTTCTATTAGAAAGGATCGCTGGTTAACTTCTCAAAGAAGATAAATTAAATGCTGTGGGTAAGTTTGGGTCTTGATTTAGTTGTGGAGATAGTCTTGAGTATTATAATTTCCTCACTTTAGATGCCTAATATCACATGTTTGATCCTGAAGCCACCTGACAAATGTCCAGCTGACTCTTGTAGCACCCAAAATTTCCAGTCCCATAGTTTTAAGCCATAAAGCTTACTCACCACCCACACATCTGTCTCTTGGCAAGACCAGAAGTGCTTCAGTCATGACGGAGCTGCACAGCCCATGTTGAAACCCTTTCTGGATCTGCAAACAGCAAATTCCTCCCCATCACCTCTAAGGGCTCTGACAAGAGCAAGACAATGATCAGGCTTCACACAAAACCAAGCACATTCAGAAGATATACCACCCCAATTCTCTGCTCTTTTTGTGTAGTAGCTCTCCAGGCAGTGGGTTCAGCTGGAGACATGGGTATAGTCCCATCTGTCCATGCGGTGACTTGTGCGTAGCTCCGAGAGGAGCGCTCTAGTCATGAGGCTGCAGGAGGTCAGGCTCGTGGGGCACAAGGCTGCAGCTCCAAGAGTGATGAAGCCAATCTATCAGGTTGCTGCTGCCAGTGGAGGCAAACGTGGACCCCTTTTCTACCCGCTCTGCCAGCCATGTGTTCCTGCCTCCTCTCTTGTACTGGTCCTGGCACGGATCTGATCATGCAACAAGCCAATCCAAGGAGCTAAACCAATCAAAAATTACCCATACAAAACCAAAGTAAAGAGGTTTTAGCTGGTTTAGTTCCCTGAAGAACTTCATGGAAATATCAAACAAGCAGTGGTACCAACTCAAGGCTGGCAGTGGGAATGTGCACCCGGAGCTATAGGAAGAGGCAGCCAAAGAACTGACATGGTTCAGCGTATGATGTGATTGTGCTGCAGCTCTGTTTTTAGTGGAATGTTTAAAGACCAGTGGAGCCAGGCAAAGAAAAAGTAAGCATAGCTCTCTAGCTTAGCAATTACAGCACTCTGGTCAAGGTTTATTTTAAATTGGAGAAATTTCAATTGGAAAAAAAAGATGTTAGTAGTACTGTAGCCCAGCATTTTAACAGCCCTGTGGCAGAGTTAGCTGAAACCTTCTCAGTCCCTCAAACGGTACTTGGCTGAACACAGGAGTTGGTTTTCAAACCATGCCAATCTGTTAACCTTTCAGTGCAGAATACACTCCTACTAGATCAATACGCCAGGGTTATGGGGACACCAAGGAAAAAAATGTACTTGGTTAAATGAATGGCCTTCACTGTCACAGAAGAGTGGAATGAGACCTGAAAGAAGGCCTGTTACAGTGCAGCCCCTTGAGCCAAGGTGCACTGGGTGTGCTGCAGTGCTATGTCAATGGGGTGTCACGAAGTTGTGGATTACCAGGTACCTCTCTCATGTCCCCCTTGTTGTCAAGCAATCTGTACCTTCATAGAATTACCAATAAAACATTCGTAGGAGCAGATTAGGTTTTAAAATCTACCTAATGTAGCATGAAATTTAGAGTATATGCTCCAGTGATCAGAGCTGCAGTGTTGACCCATTATGCTCTGCAGTCACATTCTTCCGTTTTCACCCTTTGAAGCCACAAGGGGAGGGGGAACAAATAACACACACACTTACAACCATTTTCTCTTGTGTTTTTTTTAAAGTAGGGCTGTAGCTCATGCTGCTTGTGCTGTAGAGGGTTTGCTTAGAGCTTTGCTTAACTTTGCTTAAATGGCTTAAAATTCATTGCTAGGATACCTGATGGCTGTTTGTTGTGCTTTGTGAAAAAGCAACCTTGAGTTTTCCGACTCATGGAAAGGAAGCACCTTCTTAATTCTTCAGGCACTGGGGCTCTGCAAAATTGGGCTGTCATCCTGTGTGAGTTAAGAATGATCTAAGCCTTATGCTTTAGCATACAGTGAAATGTACTTCACTGAAAGTCAGGGAGGCAGAAGACATTGTGGTAGCTATAGCTTGCGTCACAAGTCAGAAGGCTGCAGCCATACTAAAAAAGGTGTGTGTAAGATATTCTGCCCTGCTTTAGCAATTATGCTGTATTATTAAACGTGAAATATTTTTTACACATTCATCCTCTTCTCTGGATTGTTGAGAAACAAATAACGCATACTCAGTAGTCAAAACAGTTCAGTGAGAATGTTTATATATGTGAACTCTTTTTAATCTCTGAGTGGATATGCCTAGTGATTCTAGCAGCTACCGTAACTTTGCATTTCTGGGCCTAGACTGAGTTGTCATTCAAGGAGACCTGCAGCAAGTCTTAGCTGCAGTAATGTTTGTTAGGTGGACAGGAGCAGAGATCAATTTATGTTAATATTACAAAATAACTAGATGGTTACATACACGATCCTACTTGCAAAATCTGAAGCTGCATCTTAATCTGACTCACTGAGACTTGGATCCTGTAATATGATAGAGCATGATTTGGACTGAACTGTGGCAAAATAAGATTCCCAATTTTCATTCTGCCAGGGCTTGCCAAAGAACTCTTTTTGAAGAGTACTGTCCTACTGTGTCAAGCCATGTTGCATCTCCCTGGAAGTATCTCCAGTGTGCAAATTGAGCACTGATTTCCTCATAGCAATTGTAGAAATTGAATTTTCATCATGATTTGGATGAGAAAAGACCAAAGATATGCAAGTGTGACTAAAGAAAGTTCACTTTCACAGTGAAATATAGACTTCTGAAGGAGGGAGTGGTCTTCAGTCTTTGTCTAGTCTCTACTAGTCTGGCAGACTAGTATTTTCCTATTTTTGGTTCTATATTCTAAAGAAAATATAAACCTCCTCTTCCTCTGCACTTTTTGCAAGAACCCAGACTCTAAACATGCATCTTGCAAAACTGTTATTCCCACACAGAGAAACCTTGAAAAATCAAGTATATTCCTTTCACGTTACTGTTCAGCACAGCAACTTGGGCTATTTGAGACCTACTGCCATGTATTGAAGCTTTCAACAAAAGACCAATAGTTCTAATTTCAAAAAGCACTCAGAAGTGACTGCACCCTGTGCATGTATTACTATTGCATGTTTTTATTCCCCATCACAGAAACTGTAGACAAAGTTGCAAAAGAAGAGTGTTACCAGTATTTAATTGTATCACATAGTCTGACGGTAAGAAGAAATCCCCCTGTTGACCTTTCCAGCGGATTTTAAAAAAAAAAAACAAAACTATGCACATACACATTTCAGCTGCTGCTGAGCTATTACATTTCCTACTTTTGGTAGCCCTCTCTCAGCATGAAACTATTTTCTGTTGTATCTTCAGCTGTGAGAGTACCGTCAGAGGACAGTGATCTCATTTCCCAGATTCCACTGCCACCAGTGAAACAGCTCCGGGGGTACAGAGGTGTAACCGCGATCAGAATCTGACCTTGTCCACTGAAGTGAGGACAGCACTCAAATATACATGCATGACAGTACCTGGTCACAGACTTTGTGATAATGGGATGGGGAAGTGTTAGAGGAACTGTAGTACTCCCATTTGAACCCCCTGCTACAATGCGTACACTCTGGATCATGGGATGCTGAAATGACCACACAGCTGGGCAGCCCTTCTTTTCACACAGTAGTGGTTGTGAGCCACTAATGGTCCTGAGAGCCCTTGCAGTGTCTAATGTTTTTCTTTATACCCCCTCAAGTCATTAGAAGGACAACCTTGGCGATCAGTTCAAAGAAAAGATTTCCAGCCCTTCTGGTTCAGAAACCAGAAGGAAAAAAGAAAACCTGAAAGGGATTTTAAATCTCATGATTTTTAAGACAATTGTATGATTTTGTGGAGCCTGATTCATGATTCTTCAGTTCTTGGGTGTGTGTTTTCTTATTAAACACTGTCAGTAAAATTACACAATAGAAGCTGGTTGCATCCCTGTTGGGAAACTGCAATTTTCCCCCATGTAACAAGCTCAGGGCTCTGTGGGGCTTGGTATATAAGCCAAAAGATCTCTGCATTACAGCATCAGGTTATCATAACCTATCTCCCCCTCCTTCCTACCCCCAGAACTCATCTATATGCTAATTTAATGTGACTAATGCCGCCCCACAATATAATGGCTCTAATGTTTTCAGGGGAGGAAAGAAAGTGGAAAGAAGCTGATGCTCCTGTTTGATTACTGCAGTGTCTTCTGACAAAAATCCCAGATTTTCTGATGATAAGGTCTGATTGCATCAGCACCCTGACTGCATCTGGTTCAGCATTTGACCAAGCTTGCAGTTAGGTTTGAGTTTACATTCCCGTGAGTTAAGTACCAGTGGTTACGCAAATGTAAAATACATTTTTCTCACCTTGCTTTTGTGGAAATGACTCTAATCAGCTCAATTGTTTGTTTAAAGCAAAGACACCACAGTCACTCTTACCGTCAGGGGCTAACAACTACTGTATCAGCATCTGACAGAGCTCCCCACTGAGTTACAAGATACCTGAACTAGCTGGGATTCGGCTCCTGGGCCTTTCTGGTTCAGTCATACAGCCTGGGGAGCTTTTGGTTCCTCCACAAACATGTGCATTGATAGTCCCTCTGCCCCTTTCCCCCTTCCTCCCTCACACTCACTGTAATGCTATTAAGATATCAAATGCAGCAATTACAACAAGAAAGCCCTAATTAGGCAGCAGCAGCTTCTGTAATAAAGGAATCAAAGAAATCTGAAGAAAGAGCTAAGAGGAAAGACAACAGAGGCTTTCAAATCACAGACTTGTTCTTAAAGGACTACTCAATGACGATAGTCCTCCATGAATTTTACTTCACCAGCTTTCTCTGTACTTTTCTAGGACAAAAGAAGTAATACCAACATAGAGTCCTGTGGCCATAATCAAATAATAATTGGCCTCAGAGATCACTTATGACAATCAGGGAAGTAATAAGGTTTCTGAATAATTATGAATAATTAGGCACATTTATGAATAATTACACTGTTAATAACTATCTAACACATCCAGTTTTTAAACTGTAATTCAGTCATTATTGATTGGTTAGCCATCATCTTCACTGCTGTTTCCCTACTCATTAACATCCTGATTCAGCCAGGAGCCCTGCAAGGCTGCATTTATTCTTTTGGCATGTCAGTAAAGAGTTTTTATTGCTATAGCTTCTGAATCCCAAGAAAAAGGAAAACCTGTTTGATAGAGAACAGGTTTCACTGAGCATAGAGGAGGGACATTTACGGAAAGAAAATGTCCTGGCACTTTCTAAATGTAATACTAAGTGCAAAGACACTATGACAATTAGGAGTGCAGAAAACAGGACTACAGTGTTACGTCTGGAGCTTCCGACTATTTAACTTCCTGTGCTCGGACTATGAAGTTTTTGAGGTGTGGACCATCTCGCATGAAATGGACTGAGCAGAGCTGACTCAAGATGCCCCCAGCAGCAGGGGTAGAAATAAATATTGTTTCTTCAAGAAAGAGGGGCCTGGAACATATAATTCCTGCCCTGGGAAGGAAAGGGCCAGGGAGCCCCAGACAGGACCTCAAGCACAGAGGAAGCCTTGCCTGCTGCTGCAGGGAGAGACCATATGCGCCTGCCTTCCAGCAATGTAGCAGCCACCACTGCCATTAGCACTTCCTTCTGTGCTCTGCCAGCAGTCCCAGAGTTTGGCCAGAGGCAAAGACAGCAGGATTGCCAGGGCTCTGGCTTTGCCCAATAAGCAGCAGTGCCAGGGGAAACTGCTGCTCCTGACTTTCTCCCATCCTCAGCAAATATCTGTTTTGCCTATGTCTAAAGATGTCCCTGGTTACATAAATTAGATGCCTAAATGGATGCCAGAGTTGCTGGCAAGGCCAATAATAAAAGGTAATACTATGTTTACCAATCCAGAACACCTCCGTTTTTGGGTACATTGCATCAGTTTTACACGGATAGGATAGAGTTAGGGCGAGCACTCAGAGAAAGTAGATGGAGCATCCTAGCTTTTAAACAAGGAATACTTTCTGAGCTGCTATTTATACAGCACATTTAATCCAGAAGAGCTGAGTCTGACATGAAGAAAATATAAGTCATGGTCTTGAACAATTTCAGTACATTGAGCCATATGCTACCTACTTTTGGAAAAGGAAAGTAAAAGATACAGATCAGATGCCATGAACTGTAAGTCCCAGTTGGAAAATAAAGTAGTGCTGCAGGATGGACATTTGATAGTCCATGAATCCAGGACATTTTACATCAGATTAAAGAAAAAAAAACCCTTGTAAATTCCTTTTGAATATTTCCAGGGCATGAGTAGCATTCTGAGTGTTTTTTGATGAAATGTCTTTATTTTTGTGCTTATGAGTCCTGACATACAGGATAGCAAATTACATGGTGGACCTAAAAACAAGTGCTTAAATCACTCCAAGTATTGCTTTAAAGAAGAGTATTAACAAAAAATAAAAGACATAAATGAGTACTCTACCTGTTTGTTTCTTTACATGTTTATCCATTTCCCTGGAAAGGATGCTGATTCATTTTCCCTTTGGAGGAATTTACTTTCTGCATTTTCTCCATAGCTTTATAATTCATTTCTGTGCTATGGTGCACTATTTTTATATTTCCAAGTAGAAAAAAAGAAGAAAAATTTTTTTTAACAAAACCACCACTTGCTAAGGTTGTGGCTCAAACCCTCTTTCAACTGCAAAGATTGAAGCAGCCATGATAAGCTGTGTTATCTCTTCCATAATCATCTCCAAGTGTAGTCTCAGAAGGCTCAGAAAGGAGAAGAAAATAGACCAAACCGCTTAGCAGGAAAAATGAGTGATTGAATGTTGAATGTTTGTTAAGCTGGTAGTGACCATTTCTAAAAAGCAGAAAAAGGTCCCAACATATAATTCTGAGAAGGCATCCATGGAAGACTGGCTCTTCTACCTTGTTTTTGACATGCTAAGACATGGCATGAAAAATGGCTAAGAAAAATGGCACACTTCTCACTTTCAGGAGGGCAGAAATGACAAATCTCTATCAAAGATCTAGAAAAGTCCATTATTTCCTTTTCACATAATGTCTCATTAAACTGTGGAACTCATTACCATCAGATGTTGTGGAGACTAACAGGTTAGATAGATTCAAAAAAGATTGGAAAAGTCCATGTGGGAAAGGTCCATTAGTGGACCAGATG
Source organism: Balaeniceps rex (assembly GCA_013401315.1). Lineage (NCBI taxonomy): Eukaryota > Metazoa > Chordata > Aves > Pelecaniformes > Balaenicipitidae > Balaeniceps > Balaeniceps rex. The sequence goes on along the minus strand of VYZW01002000.1, from coordinate 14,799 downwards.
TGACCTCTAGATCACATACTTTAAACTGGAGGAGATTACAAGTATCGCAGGTTATATTTAGGCTTATACTTTCCCCTAAAATAGCAAATCAAGAAAATCTAGTTTTCTGCAGAGGCATAGAGTTTAGCCATTATTCCAGTTCATCTTCCCTTTCTTTCCCTATAGCTGTGGGCAAGCAAGTAGCTTGGGAATTCCCTGGTAGGACATCTGCCTCTATCAGCTGGTACAGTACAGGTATTCAAGGCCAGAATCTCCTATGTTTTATTCAGAGACAACCACTGATACTGTGTTTTCCGTGGAGACCACATTCATCCCCTCTGTAATGTGTTTCCCTGATTATCACAGAATCACAGAATCTTTTGGTTGGAAAAGACCTTTAAGATCATCAAGTCCAACTGTACCTGTCCACTACTAAACCATGTCCCTCAGCTCCTCGTCTACCTGTCTTTTAAATACCTCCAGGGATGGTGACTCGACCACTTCCCTGGGCAGCCTGTTCCAAAATTTGACAACCCTCTCTGTGAAGAAGTTTTTCCTAATATCTAATCTAAACCTCCCCTGGCGTGACTTGAGGCCATTGCCTCTCGTCCTATCACTTGCTACTTGAGAGAAAAGACCAACACTCACCTCGCTACAACCTCCTTTCAGGTAGTTGTAGAGAGCAATAAGGTCTCCCCTCAGCCTTCTCTTCTCCAGACTAAACAACCCCAGATCCCTCAGCCGCTTCTCATAAGACTTGTTCTCCAGACCCTTCACCAGCTTCGTTGCCCTTCTCTGGACATGCTCCAGCACCTCAATATCCTTCTTGTTCTGAGGGGCCCAAAACTGAACACAGTATTCGAGGTGCGGCCTCACCAGTGCCGAGTACAGGGGAAGGATGACTTCCCTGGTCCTACTGGCCACACTATTTCTGATACAAGCCAGGATGCTGTTGGCCTTCCTGGCTGCCTGGGCACAGTGCTGGCTCATATTCAGTTGGCTGTCGATCAACACCCCCAGATCCCTCTCCGCTAAGAAGCTTTCCAGCCACTCGTCCCCAAGCCTGTAGCGTTGCATGGGGTTGTTGTGGCCCAAGTGCAGGACCCGGTCCTTGGCCTTGTTGAACCTCATGCAACTGGTCACAGCCCATTGGTCCAGCCTGTCCAGGTCCCTCTGTAGAGCCTTCCTACCCTCAAGCAGATCAACACTTCCTCCCAGCTTAGTGTCATCTGCAAACTGGCTGAGGGTACACTCGATCCCCTCGTCCAGATCATTGACAAAGATGTTGAACAAAACTGGCCCCAACACTGAGCCCTGGGGAACACCGCTCATGACCGGCCTCCAGCTGGATTTAACTCCAGTCAGTCCCATCCTCTGGGTGCATGGCAAAGTCCTTCATATTTGGGGAAAGGGAGAAGGGTGCACTGAAAGAAATACAAAGCTTTTGCTGGGGCTATTTACTTATTTATTGGTGTGCTTTGAAGCGTCAGGTAGGATACAGAAACCTGTGAGTTTTCTTTCTGGTATTTGTCACTACCGATTGAATTTTGAGTGTCGCAAATATTAATGCTTGAGTGAACGATCAAAGCCCAGCATAGACAGACTGGGAAAAATCAGAAGTAGATGAATGGTTGCTCATTTCCATCTCATGTTGTTTGATTCTGTTTCAAGAGGATTGCTTTTTACTGTATGTTGGTTTTGTGGTCTACACGAGACTTTTCTTTTTTAATTTGTCCCAACTCTGGGCTACCATTTTATCGAGCTCATTTTTCTAGAGTCCTAACTAGGGCAAGCCACAGTGTTATGTCTAATATTTGACTCGATGCTGCACCAACCTGCTCCTTCCCAGATCTAGCACACATGAGCAACCATCATTTCACTGAGCTCTGAAGCACCCCTAAAAACATTTGTTTTTCTGAATGTAAACATCTGTAGGGTCTGCCTCCTCAGCATTAGACTCTGTAAGGCTTTTTCTATATTCCTGCTTTCAAGCCATAGAGAAATACCATGTTGCAGTTGTTGTCTGTACCAGGGAGGCAGAGAAATGTGAAAGATCAATCTTCTTTCTCTCAAAGTGAAAAAGTCACCTTGCACATAGCCACCTGGGGCTGCCCCAGACCCCGCACCCTCCTCGCCTCTCCCCAGTTGTGTATGAGGCTGTGCCCCAGGCCATGCTAACTTCCCCCTGCCCTCACCCCAGCCCACCCTTTCATCTTCAATTTGTTCATCCCCACTCGGGGGATGTCATCGAAAGCAAGGGCCAATTAGCTGAATGTAGTCAGGGCACAATGATTTGGATCCTGTTTTTTGAAAAATAGATCCAAAAGTGTACATTCAAAGTGTTTCCTGGCTGCAAATATCAGTGGTGCTGAAATGCTGGCAACCTGTGGTGATGAGAGGCAGAGCAGCAAGAGAACACGCAGGGGGGGAACCAGGTCCTCCGACTAGTGATGTGGGACACAGTTTTGAGACCACAATGGCTTCCAGTGGGTTCTTTGGCTTCTATTAAACATCATTAATATTTTCAAAGGAGCATGAAATACACACTCATGCTTCCTCTGTTCCCCCTCCCCCGTCCCTGTCCCTCCTGCAACACAAAGGGGACCTTCTTTTGTTATATTTGGATAATTATTCTGCTGCCTTTCCTCCTGCTACCCGCTAAACTTCCATGATTGATGAAGGGAACACATTAAGAATTTGAGATGAAAAAGTGAAGAGAGAGCAAGGCCGGGCAAATGAGCCAGTGGGTTGAAGCACTTGGGACATTAGAGGGTGTCAAGGATGGCAAATGACTTCATTGAAGTAATGATGATAAACATTTTATCCCTGTGCATATATGTGCATTATACCTAACGATCTCAAGCATAAGTAAGTGAAGAAAGGCACTAAATAAATCATACGAACAGGCCCTAAATGGGAATCCCTAAGGAACGGGATCTGAATTGTAAATGCACGCCTGAATTTCACACATCAAATTACAATAAGGAGATTGATATTTTAAACAGCTCTGTATTTAAAGGGTACTGTATCTAGTCCTGAGGATTTTTCTTTTGCTTAGATTTCTTTTTTCAGTTACACCGTATGTGCGTGTATATATATATATATGCACACACACACGTGTGTGTGTGTGTGTGTAAATTTATTAAATGAGGTACTTTGCATATCAGTGGGTTACTCTGGGTTTCATTAGCATCTCATAGACTGACTAAAAAGTGGTTTCTGCCTGACTGAGATTTTTGAAAGATATAAATGCTCAGGGACAAACTCTGTTCTGTTACACCAAAGAAAATCTCAAAAAAATTCCTTGCTTTAAATTAACTTACTCTAGGCTTGGTCTGATGTAACTGGAAATACAGTCTGACACTTACTGTTACAGTTCTTTTATCTCTGTCTCTCCCTCCCTCAAATTGTGGAGCCAAATTCTTAGCTGGTGTCAACCAGCAAAGCTTCATGAGCAATCAGCAGAGCGTGCCTGTTGGCATGAGCCAATTTTGTCCAGTAGCTACACAAGTAGAGAATGGACTTGGGTATTAAAGGGAACAGGTTTTATGCAGAACAAATTGTACTAGAAATGCCATCCCATTCCCTTCCAACCTCAGCCATCTTAGTACAATTCCAGTACTATAAACACACAATAATAAATCTAATAAGGTATGGGAAAAGACGCTGGAAGAAATTAAAATGTCTAGTAAGAGGGAGCAGCACTATGTCCTCACAGATAGCACTGTTCACCACTACATTCTTCAGTGGAAACACATGAGAAGATAACCATGGAGATTTAAAACCTCTGGAATTTCGGCTGTTCTCCAGGTCTTTCCATCAGAAGTTTTTTTCATGCAGCTAGTAAAGAGGATTCTGCCCACAGATATCACAGCCGTCCCAGGATCCCCACATCTTTCTCCCAGCAGATGCAGGAAGTCTGGCTGGAGGCGTGGGGTCTGCATGAGAGTTGAATGGCTTTTCCTACCACATTCCTTGGCAGGCGGGAGCACTCTCAGGGCAGAGCTTTGGCAATGCTGCACCCGAGTTTCCCATTCAGCATTTCCAGAGCAGGAAGAAGCAGTGAATGAACCTCTTAAGTATCAACTCTCCTGGCTTTTCTGCAGAGGATTGCCAGCCCTGCACACAGACTTTGTTTCCCAGGTCTTGATCTTAACTTGGAAAACACATACTGGATTTAAATGTAATATACATTGATTCTTTGTGTTGCTGCTAAGGATATGCACTTCCACATGCTTATATATATGTATATTTGTACCTGCATATGTACTTACATATATGTATGTATGTTTACAGACACATATACACATTCAGTTATTTTGCATTTGGGAAACATTTATATGGCATACCATGCCAAAAGTAAGAAATTCAACCCATCCCCTGACTAAGTCTTACCCATTATGAGGAATCTGGAAAGCAAACACATGAAGCCTGCCTTTTTCATTTAAACAAATCCCTCCTGCCACAGATACTTATAAAAACTAAAATCTGTTTATTGATTTGTAAGCAATTTCCATGTGCTTGGTGGTGTATAAAGCACACCAAGAGGTAAAGGGCATGGAGTAGCTTCACATATAAGGGCTACATCCAGACCCCACTGAAGTCCTTCTCTGAAACCAATTCCAGTCTTACCCCTGAATAGAGCAAGCTTTGAATACTGGGGATAAACTACTTTAATTTTTTTTTCCAAACAGTATATTTCAAAGTGTTGCTAAAATATAAGTAAGTTTTCCCATCAGCACTGTTACCATTTTTATTTTAATTTTTACCAGAAAAACAGAATGCCTTTTTGAAATATAAAAAGACATATCCACTTACTCTTTATATTAGCAAACTATATTTTCCATAAACTGTAAAAAAAAAAATAATGTATTACAACCTGTAGTCCCTGCTGGAATGCTCAACCCGTCACTAGAGTTATTTGACTATTGATTAATTTTCAGAAATGTGTTGACACAAACCTTTCTGTGAAAAAGTCAGTTCCCTTCTCTTCCATTCCTGAACTGGCATGTCAGATTTTTGCCTTTTTGCATGATTAATGTTGTTTTGAAAGCTTCAAGAATCAATAAACATACTCTCAAGTGGATACATCTGTATTTTAAATGTGTCCTATTATCTTAGTTTCCTAGTCAATCTGCAAAATATGTTTCCCGTTGGACTTAATAGGCGTGAGCTGTGCGGCTAGTGATAACGTAGAAGGTCTTCTGATCTGACTGGGTCCTTGCCATAAAACCAGTCCTCCTTGCAGATTCAGGAATGTGGCGTGTCTGGTAAGAGTTCCCTCCAGGACTTCAGGAAGTGTGTTTCTTATTGGATCTTTTTTTTTCCTTTTTTTGAAGTACCACTGTTTTCTCTAGCCCATCCTGGAAATATTTTGCATGACATTGGACAAGACATAGCCAGTGCAATATCTCCTTTTCATGTTTTTAGCCAGGAGATAGCTTTATGCTCTCAAATTCCTCTGGCTTCCTTAAATGTTCAGCATATTCAGTGTATTGCAGGATCAAACCTTCAGTGGATATCCCTTGGGAAATCAAAAGAAAGATTCCTTCAAGCCAGCTAGCATCATATATATTCAATGAACACAAAGGGAATGAGACAGAGTGTAATCCAGCATTTGAGGGATTTTACTGGCGTGATATTGCAAGGATCGTGTTAGTCCATGCTGAGAAACACTGCAGGATTTGTGAGGGCTAAATGTGTGTGCTCTGTCAATGTATGAATCTGCCCTTTAAGTGGTCACAGTACTCCTGTTTCCTAACTCAGAATCAGAAACTGATTGCTGAACTGAATGAGCCTGGCCTGTACTAATCCTTCAACATGCTGCAGTCTGGAGGAGAGGAGAGAAATATTTTGCTGGCAGGATTCTTTTGTCTCCTCAACAGAGTTGATACTGTGTGCTTGAAACTTTGCAGAAGCATGGAATATTAGTCCCAGTCCCAGAAAAATGGATCAGTGAATGGGAATATGTCATAACCTGTAAAATGCATTTATAAATGTTGTCAACAACTTATATTACATCTGTGATGTCTCTGCAACCTCTCATACTGTTCTGAAAGTTATTACATATCTGTATGAGACCGTGTGTGCCGCCATGGTCTAAGCCATAACTAGAAAATAGTTACATCACAGTAAATGAAGAATTTGAATATAGGAGCAGCAATCCATTCCAGGAGAAGGATGGGCATAGGGGTAGAAGGAAAACCTGCTGAAAAGCACAGTTAAGCCCTTTGTGCTGTGGAAATTAATCTGGTTTTGGTGCTGGGGGCTGAGTTTGTGTTGATGCACAGAAGTAAAACAAGAGTATTCAGACAAGTGGAACATGATCTGATAAGCCTGGAAATGACTCTGCCAGGTTATCCAGCCTGAATGACATCCCTGTCTATGTCCTTTCAACACATTTGATTTGAGCACAAGCTTCCCAGAGGAAGGCTTTTCCTGTGCTGTCTGTCCTGCTTCACTACTTCACAAACTCCCTGATGGTAGAAGCAGTGCAGGTTTATGTGAGAAGAGAGCTATACACTTTTCTTGAAGGGACAATATTTCTTCTGGTTTTTTTTTTTTTAGCATTGTAACCTAGCTGTTCTTTCAGCATGGTACAAACTGAGCCTTTGCCTTACTCTGCCAGCTGAATATGGTAATGAAGTTGTGCCTTTCATTTATTAGATGCTTGAACTCTGTGTGTGTACTTTTTACCTGTATATGAACAGATAAAACTAGAAATGGGTCTACTCACATTTTCCAATATGAAGAAGATGAAACAATTTTTATAGACTTCCCAGAGTACAATTTCATTAAGGTCAATATCCATTGAATGAAACTTTTGCAAAATGTATATCCTTATTACATGAATAAAATGCAACAAGATTTGTGCCTGAAGAGTCATAGATATGAATAATGTTCACACAATACAAAATTTCACTAAACTGAATATAAAGATTTATATTTGAACTACAGTCTTCAATTTGCACGATTTATGCCCTAGCAGTTGCATGAATGCATTTATCAGAAAGGGGCTGTTCTTCTTAGGAGGTAATTCTACTAAAGCTTGTGATCATTTGGCTCTTGATCAGTGAAATGAACTGAATCTCATTTTCTGTGTCTGTCTCTTCATATGTTTTCGACCTTCATATGTTTTCCACCCTCATATGCTTTAACTCTGGCAAGAAGAATACATGTTTCAAATCAGGATGTGAATCACCTGCCCATGAATCAGCCAAATACCGGCTCTGCACCTAACATCATCTTTAACATTTCTTCTAGACTTGATAGTTGTCCTATCTACAATACACATGGCTTTCAGAAATCTTAAATGTTTTTACATGGAAAAGTAAATACTCCCCACTGTTGTTCTTTAAGCTTCATAGTCTATCAGATTGTGTAAGTGTTTACTTCTGAGCCATCAGACACATCATAAGTGGGTGGGAGATCAGCAATCCTTAGATAGCCTTCAGACTTGTACTGATACCTTCAAAGCTCTTGTTGTGTACCCCTTACCACTGATCAAATGGTATTGCCTTTGGAAGAGGGATCTTGACTCAAGTCTGAAAACTACTGACGCTAAGGAGAACTTGGATCAGGATGCAAATGTGAACAAGTTGACCCATTGGCCTATGGCAAATAATGAAGGTCATCAATACAGTCTCATTAATGTGACTACTTATCCCTGAAAAAAACCTTATTGACTGCTGTGATATCAGTTGCATTAATCAATTAACAAATAGTGCTTTCATCTTAATAAGAAAGAACCAAATAGTCTCAAGTAGAAATAGCATGCTAGAATAGAAATAGCCAGATAACCATCTCTCTGTTAAAATAAAACAGGGCAAAGCTCTTCATACTTTTTCTAAAAATATGGGTTTGGTTTAAAATAACAAAAACGAAAATTAAAGGGAAAGGATCACGGAAAGCACCTTTTTTTCATGACTGATGCCTCTTCTGCAGCTGCAAGCACATTCGTTTCTCCATAATCTCTAGCAGTGCAGAAGAAAGAGAGCCTTCAGGTGAAAGGTTACCTACATTTATAATGTCAGGCACTGAGACTGGTGAGGTAAAAGGTAAATGGTAATTTTATCATTAGCGTGCCTGACCCCTTGCCCCCACCATATCTCATAGGAGATGTTAAGAACAGCTCACCTGTCAAGATGCAAACACTTAAAGGTCAATGCGCCCAGAAATCTTCAAGAGCTTACAACTGAATTGCTGACACCTTTTATTATCACCGCTTAAATAAATGATTCAAGTGGCAAGACAAGGGTAAGATTGGTTTAATGTCAAGANGAAGTGTAATTCTAAGGGGTGAGTGTAATTTACTCCTGACAAAATGTACCACACCTCTTGTTGTTACTAAAAGGGCCAGGCAGGTATACAGGACCCCTGAGTGTGACACGCTTAGAGCTGACGCTCTGTAATACAAAAGCAATACTTTTGT
>VYZW01001999.1:4660-25712 GCA_013401315.1 Balaeniceps rex | reverse complement strand
CCTGTATAGATGTAGATATATATGGCCATCTCAGCTTGTGATGTGGCAACTGCCTGCACTGTTGATATTAGAAGCCAAAGAACTCCAGACTGTCTCTTCTAAGAGTTATATTTCATTTTGCATACCCTTGGTTAATATTTTTCAACACTTAATTCTAAGGGAGAATGCTCCTACTGTTACCAGTTTTCTCATCCTGTACTACCCGACAGCGTTTCAACTCACTTACACTGTTAGAACTAGAAAACTAAACTAAACAGATAGTTTTCACTCAGTTGAGAGCCATGCTAGACAAATACTGAGGTTCAGTCAAAAATTTGCCACACTTTTCTAAAAGGAAAAGTTTTTGCCACACTTTTGCCACACTTTTCTTGGCTTCATGTGGAATAAATCATCTTCTGGAAATATCTGCTTGAATATTTCTCTCTTGCCCATCTGTCTCTGTGTGCTCTTCTGTCTTCACTCTCCCATAGCTACTCAGATGCTTAACTTCTAGATAGCAAAAAGGAAGGGAGATTAGCCCCTCCATTTACACAGCCGCAATATTTTCTGACACTAGGAACAGGGAAAGGTGGTGGTTTCTTACCCGTGGCTTTCTAGCAAAGATGGGACCCATATTAGTATCCATTTTAAATATAAAGCATAAAAAGAAGTATTTTGAGATTCTTCCAGATAAAAATGACTATGTTCCAAATCCTGGAGCTTTAGAATTCTAAAGGGAGTCTACAGCAGTGGATGAACTGTACACTGTAATATTGAGGTTTTACATGAGATACAACATTTTGAGGCAACAGGAATATTAAAAAGAAGGGTTCTTAGAGACAATATTTTTATCTAATTTCATATATCTAAAATATTAAAAGCAGAGTAAGGTGAGTTAAATATATTATCTTATACAAAAAGAGAGAAAAAAGAATACATAGCAAAACCAAGATTGTTTTCAAAACTTTATAATATAACCATTCAAAACCTATAGTATGATGAAGCATCCAAATGAACCTGCATGACATAGTGTAATGCAATTATTCAAGGTCTTCCTCTTATTAGAACCTTCATATATAGTCATATAAAGCACATACAGTGTCTGGTGTGTGTCATCAATTAATTTGTTCTCTATCTAGATTTACATTTCCTCCCCAGAATGAAAATAAGATAATCTCTCTAACTGATGATTTTAAGATTCAGATTTTGGGTGTGCGCTTTTAATTGCTATGACAGCAATGTGTTTACTGTGTCTAAAGATATGCAAACTGCTTTATGAGTAACTCGCTAGTGTTTGTTTGTGATCTTATTTTGTTAGGGGCTGATCCAGAGCTCTTTGAAGTCCGTGGAATTTTTTTCATTGACTTCAAAGGGGTTTTGGCTCAGACCCTTATCCTTAAATACTGAATAGATTAACAACTGATTTGTGAATAGTTTGCAGTGCCAAAAGGAAACGGAAAAAGCCAGCATTTACAAAATTATATAGCTGGCAAACACTATTTGACCATCTTCTATTAATATGTGTATTAATATTAAACCAGTACCACAGTGGCATATGAACACTATTGGAGTGCCAGAAAAGAGTAGGACAAAAGTAGTGCTCTACATACGGAAATATTTAATGATATCCTTGTATTTTACACACAGCTTCACCTAAGCCTATTCCAAGAGTGAGGCCACTGGAGTATTCAAGGATGCACAACCATTTCCTAGGCAGAAGTTCTTTCCCAGATGTTCAGTTTGACCTGGGGCAACTCAATCAAAGTCTGTAAGGTTTCCAACATGTCTAGTGGGGATTTATTTTTAAAAATGTGGCATATGGATTTTTCTGGCAATAATGAAATATAGCTGTGCACACTCCATTAAATAAAATGAGACTGTAATCCTTAAAACTGTGTGAGTAACTGGAATTGGAAAGCTGGGAGCTGGGAAAAATGAAAAAGGTTCAGGGGGAAGAAAGGGAAGAGCTTCAGGAAGGACATTTGAAGAGGTGACCCATGCAGAATATGGAATAAACCATATGGAAAACATGGACTCAAAGGACATATAGCCATCCTTAAAGGATGTGTGGATATAGCATTGTATAATTAACTCAGAAAAAAAATCAGGTAAAAAGATGGGGAGTGACTTAATAAAACTATTTCAATAAGGAGACTTTTTTCATACTTTCTATGGAATTCTGTCTGTATCTCAACCTCTTGCTGCTTAAAAGCATAAAAATGCTGCTTTTGGTAATTAACTGTCTTGCCTTGTACTACAGCATTTTTGAGACTTTCAAAGCAGGAAGAGAGGCTTAAGAAACTCTACCTCCATACATTCAGTTCCAGTTTCAAAGAACTTAAAATATCAATAGACAAAGCAGAGAGAAAAATGAGTCAGTAAAATATTCCTGGGCTTTCTTATGGAGATAGGGCCTGACCCTTTAGTTTGTGCAGCCTTTCACTCCAACACAAACTGGGAATGTTAGGATTCGTTAGAAATTTTGCCCCCACTATGCTCCAGGATGCCTGATTACAAAATGAACAATATCACGCAGAACCACATTTTCTGTGTGAGACGCCTGGAGCCCAGCAGAACCATCCATCCCAGGTGCATGTTCCTCTGCCTTGTTCCCTTTGTTGTTCAAGAAAATGTCCCCAAGAACCCTTTTCCCCTCCCTACTTCTTTTAAGCTTCAAAATAGTTTTTCTCTCTTTTATATATTAGGACAGTATTTCTTCTTTCAGTGTGTTCTATTTAAACTTACATTTAGGAGACATTTCTACAGTGACCTCTGCAAGAGCATCATGACCCTCTCCCTTATGAACAAATGACCATGTACCTGTAATGGCTGCATGCACCTGCATTGCTGTCTGCGTACGTGCTAAAATAACTCCTTTCCCTCTGTTTAATAGATATGAACATTACTGAGTGCAGTTGGCACTTAGTAAATAATAAATAACAATAACAATAATAATAATTTAATTCCATCTAATGGAATAATTTGCTGTCTAACCACAGTAATAAAGGGAGTCCATTATGCCACCAAAATTGTTTGCTAAACACGAGCCTTTGTATAGAGTAACTCGAGCAGCTGCTGCTGAGGTCTTGTCATATTGCAGAAGCACTCGGCTGGCCAAAACTTCGTGGTGCAGAGACATCAATCTCACTCCCCGTTGGCTGCTGAGTTCGCTCTATAGACAGCCAGTATCGCTGTCAGCTTTGTGTCTAAGTTGGACAATGGAATTCAGTAACAATGCACTTGAGCAGCACATCGCTTTTTGCGTGAGCAGTGGGTTGCACTGTCAGTGACAGTTGTGGGAGAGTTGGTAGTTTTGGTAGGAAACAAACAAATCTGAAGCCGTTAGGAGCATGAAGGGAAATTAATGTTGCCTTCTTCATTGCCTGTAAAATTCAAATGCAGAGAACTATCGCTGTACTTTCCTCTGTTCTTTTCTTAGCCTAAAGAGATACTGTGTAAAAGGTAAAAGATGTGTAAGAGAATATAAAAAAGGCATAGGTATTTGAGAATTTTTGTTCAGTGCAAAAGAACAGAGCCAGAAAGTCTCATTCCTGTAATGACCTAGACTGAAAAATTTAACTTTAGGCACAGTTTAAGCACCTAACTCTATCATAATGACTCACAAACCCCTACCCTAACTGCTGAGGCATCTGAGAATTCACAGACATCTCTGGTTTTTGCCGCAAGACTTACAGAGCATCTTAAAACTCCATTACCGCACATACCCAAAGCCATTGTCTTGACAGAGGCAAGCAGCCCAGCAGCTGTTTTCACATAAGTCTGCTTAGGATTACATTTCTGGGCATCCTTTCACCTGCCTCGCCGAGGGAGCCCAACACATGGGGACAGTGTTGGATTTTGTGTAAAAGGCAGCAGCTCCTGTTCAGAAGAGTAGTAAAAGAGTATGTAGCACTGACAACAGCAGGTAGTTTTCACTTTGTGTTTTACACAGGTGTCCTCCTTCATGTCAGGCATCTCCAACTCACACTTGCCACAACTCATGAGAATGCCTTAACTGTTAGCCTTAATATAATTCTGCTTTACTGTCTTTATAGCCCCTGAATTACCTAAATTTGCTTATTCCCTTTTTTTATGTTTAGGGAAAGACAAACAAGATAGTATGAGGTAAAGTACGGCGTAGAAGGGCATCCACCCAAGTATATGCTCTTACCTGTTACAGCCGTCATATATTTCTCTGCTAAGTGTGAGAGAGTTTCTCCTTATTGCTAAAAGACCATACACGAGCACTTATCATCAGGTATACTGTAAATTCAAACCCTACTTTATTTAATGATAGTTTGCTTATATTATCAAATCTTATATATACATAAAAAGATACAAGATTGAATATCTCAGTATAAGAAGAGAGTTAATAAGGCCTAGATTAGCGTAGTTAAGGCATGGAGAGAAAACTTAACAACACAGTGTAGGACCTATTGCACTATATTTTCTAGTCTCAGTGATAAAGTTGGTTGGAAGGAATACTCAGGAGACAGCTTTACTCATCTTTAAGGGGTACCCCCTTGGCCTTGAAATGGGGTCACATGTAGCTAAACATGAGGTCAGCTGCATCACATCACTCTGTCTTTGGCTGTACAACGCGGTGCCTTAAGGACTGCAGACCAACGGGTCGCTGTGGCTGGGGTGGGCTTCGAGCTTGGCTCCTTTACCCAGCTGTGGAGGCTGCTGCTCCCTTTCTCTCCCAGTAAACCAGCACATTTCTCAGTGTTAGTTTTACAATTCTGGCTTCTAAAACACTTTCTCAATATTAATTTCCTGAAGAATAATTTTTCATCAAGTGGTTTACAGAGTGAAAATGATTCTCGAAGAAAGTGGCTGGGAAGCATGAACGGAAAGACAAGTAGTGTCGGGTGTTCCCAAAGGAATTTGTAGGGAAAGTGGAAATGTGAAAGTTAACTTTCTGTGATAAATTGGACTCACAACTAGGAAGCTGTGGAGAGCTCTGCAGCCCAGTCTAAGTCACAACTTGCCCACATGCATATTTTTTTTGTATTTTGCCTCTTTAGCTCTAAGCTTACAGAAAGCCAGAACGCAATGCTTCTAATGTTCAGTAACCAGAGGTGGGCTGAGTGGCACATTTACACATAACAGCAGTAACAGGTTAAAGTAAATAACTGTTATCTTTAACCATACACATCTGCAAATCCCAAGAGTGATTTGTCTTTACATGTATAGTTGAATCTTATGGTAAAAGCTGTATTGTCTGCTTAATGTACTTTGCTGTTCCCAGTAATTCACACTTTGCGTTTAAATCTATTTGATCACAGTTCATAAGAATGTGGTTTTTTTTCTTTCTTTTTTCTCAGTGTAATCCAAAAGTCTTTGGGAAGCTGGGGTCTTTTCTTGATTTAATTAAGAGGGATCATATATTTTCTTTCTGTGGTATTTCCCTTTTAGCTCAGTTTTGCTAAATCATAAACTTAACTGCATTAGATCCAGTGATATGTAAATGATTCCTTTAAAAATCCACCCCCTAAGCTCCAGAGATATGTGGGGTGTATTACACGTAGAAATCAGAGCCTCTGGGGTTCATCTGTTGTTAGTCCTGTCACAAGTGACATCCCTGAATACACACTGGTGTCTTCTCCCCCCTCCCCTCCCTTAAAACACTTATTTGCATATTGTAGCATTTTGAGGCTTTGAAGTGGCACCTACAACTTAACTGCCACCCACACTTTCCTCTATTTAGGTCAGAGTCACTTCAAACTAGAAAGAAAAAAGCCACACATGCACAGACAGACACAGACACACACACAAACAAAACTGATGCAGAGAAAATCAAATAATGAGGTGCAGCCACCCAAGGCTGGTGTGAAAATCAACATATGGGGAATTATTGCGAGCATCGGGCTCTGCTTCAAATGGGCTTGTTTTGCCTGGAACCCTGAGATGAGCTGAAAAAGGCAGAGTTGGTTGCTTTGCTAATCGCTGAGCTACCTGCAGAGAAACAGGCAACCATAAAAAGAAACAAAACAATAGAGAAATAGATACAGAGGGAGCCTCTGCTGAATGGCGTAGGATGGGCTAGCTGGCGCCTCCAAGAGCTTTTCTAAAACTGCAGGTTAAAAATACCTTCTTCAGCAGTCATTACAAAAGCCAGACCTTGGGTTTTAGTGCTCCTCTGTTGCTCAGGCACCTACATGGAGAGCTTTCCAACACCATCAAAGTGAGGGGCAGATGTGACTCCATTTCACTGGGTTGCCCACTGCCAGGACTGAAGGTTTTGTTGGACCTCTGCTCTGAGTGTTGAAGTAGCAGGTAAAGCATGGACAGGAGGACTGTTCTTATGGATTTGTAGTCCAGAGACTTCAAAGGATGTCACTTGATGGGATGCAGTTTTTAGCCTGAAGTGCTTGGGAGGAAAAAAAAAAAAAGAAGAAATATTAAAAAAAGTAAAAAAAATTCTTAAATCAGTCACCAAATCAATTATAGAATGCACCTACATTCTCAGGGGTATAGAGCAATGTGACAGCAAAAAAGGACACTGTCCAAAACAAGTGGATTCAGTTCAAAGAGCTCTAATCTTAGGCTGACGTATAAGACTGGTAAAATGAGACACTCTTGGAAGATGCCCATCTCTCTCCTTGCACTTAGACAATCTCATTTTCTTTTGATAAATTACATCATATCATCTTGAAAAGGTGAGTAAATATTCATTTAGTTTTATTGTTTTGATTCATGTTTTGCTGGCTGTTAGGCTACATTATAATATGCATTTAAATGCCAATGCATACACAGATTTGGTATAATGTAATGGTTAACATTGGACATTTTCTGTTAGAAAGCTTTCTCTTTAACAAAATTAAGGAATGTGACAATATAAAGAGGTGTTGGGGATTCAGATTTTTTTTTTTTTCCCCCCAGAAAAAATGTGTACCATATCTCTCTGTATGTCTGTATGTGAACAAAGCGTATGTCAAAGCTTGGCAGAAAACTGAATTTCAAAAATGTCAGGATTTCCAGGAGGAGGGACATTCTTTATCCCTGTGGAGAAAACAGAGGATTTGAACTTAAACATGACAAGAAGGACAAGAAAATAAGGCAAAGTAAAATAATGGCCTTTATCTTAGAGCCACTAAAAACCTGTTTTAACTCCCATGGAAACTGGTATGTATTTGGGATCCAAACAGAAGTACAACATTAAAATACCATTCCAAATACACACTACTTATCTAAAAGCAAACAGATGAATTCCAAGAAGAACTGAAGGCTTGTCTACACTAACATTTCTACACTAACTCCGATTAGGAGTGCACCTTTTCAGTGAAACTTCTGACATTCCCGTTCCAGATATATTTAAACCAGATGGTGCATTCCCAAAGACCACCAATGCACTCCAGATGCCCGTAGGTGTGCAGTCTGCAGGACCACACCGAGGCAGTCCTCTGAAAAGCAGATGAAATGGAGGTGCTTGTCCAGCCATTGGCTAAAAAGCGTTACCTCCATTGACGCAGGTAAATACTTAAAGATTAGTGGGATCATATTCCTGAGAAACATGAGGTGGTAAAATGTGACTGCATTTTCGTGTGTGAATGTGTGTGCAATACAGTTATAACCATGCCAGCAAAGAAAATATTGCCAGTACTAGGATACTACAGAGACTTTAGCACCATATTGTACCGTGGTGAATATTTCTTTCTTTGTTCCACTCTAGTTTTATACCCTTCTTAAACCACATTATTGAGAGTGGTTCCCATATCCCCTAGTAGTGATTAGTCAGTCATGAGTGAGAAAGTTTCAAAAGAAATTGTGTATATATACAATAAAATAATTTTTCATTTTTACAGCTGTAATAAAAGCAGGAAAAAAAGAGAAAGGAAAACAAAACCCAGCCAAACCAAAAAATTAAATAAAACCAACGAATACTACTAAAAGGAGAAATAAAAGACAAAAGTAGCAATGGCAGGTCAGGATTCAGATAGAGCCTTCAAATCATACAGGAAATGTGAAAAGCATTCAGCACCAGTATTCAACCAGCAATATGCATAAAACAAAAAGATATTAATCCCCGGATGATGCACATCTCTCATGTGAGGCAGACTCAAGCTAACTCAAAAAGTCAAGCACTTATCATGAAAATTACGTGAAGGATTATAAGACCAACATCCCAATCATTCTTAGAGAAGAAACACAAACCATAAAATCCCTAATGCCAGTTATTTAGTGAGGTGTAGGTTTCATTTTCTCTCTCACCTTCTTCTTTTCTTTCAGCTTGACAAAGATAACTTGTCTAAACAATCAAAATACCTCCTGTGCTGCACCCGTTCCATCCAAAATCTATCTGGGTGATAATGTGGTTTGAAAAACCATCGCAGAGGCTCACTGAAAATATTACCATGCACCCCAGAGAGACAATATGGCTTATGGTTCACATAAGGGAGATGAAAATCAAGCTAAAATACAGGCTAAGTGACATGCCCGGGGTCTCACTAGCATTTTGTGGCAGACCAGGGGTGTGAACCCAGGCTAATGTTCTGATCAGTACTTGACTACATAGACTTTGATTTAAATAGTCTTAGTTACAGCAGAGGTAGCTGTAAATCCTGAACTTGGAGCCAGGAAAGTGAAGCGGAGAGAGAGGAAGTGATTTGCATATAAGTAAATTTGTGGAAGATCTGGCAATTAAATGTATAATTTCTAAGACTGAAAGCAGTGTCTTAATCACAAGACCATGCTTTCAGAGCAGCAGGGAACTATTTTTTTCTGCTTATGTTCTACTCCCAGATAAGTGCTATTTAGCAAGAAGTTGGGTGACATTATCAATCTGGAATGTGCAGAAGCTAAAGTTTGCCACACACTTAGCAGGAATTTACACAATGGTAGCTTATCGCTAGAATCAGTTGAAAAATTCGATTTGGAAGACACCTATGGCAACATCCAGGGTCACTGGTATTAAAAAGATTTGAACTCAGAACTAGCTAAACCAGGAGCAAATAAGGGCTTGCAAGAGAAGACAGCAAAATATTTATCAGCTCATTCCCTGAAAACTCTTTGAAGAAGGCTTTTTTGGTGGGTTTTTTTGTTGTTTTGTTTTGTTTCCTTTTCTGTTACATCCTTAAGTACTCCTCAAAGGTTGCCTCTGGTGCAGCTACTACACAGGGGAGAACATCCCTGATTCCTTCAGCTTTGAAGCTGTAAAGTCACAGCACCCTTGTTCAACTGTGTGGTTTCCTTAAATGGGCTTGAAACATACTCTGTGCTGAAAGCAGTCCAGACAAGAAGCAGCCAGCAACTTTAAAACAAACTAGCATTTTTGGGTCAGGAGAATATAAAACACATTAAATCTTTTTATACAGAAAAAACAGAAAGCATAAGTCCTTTAACCCAGTAACCTAAATCACATATAAGAAGCAGCCTTTGTTGACTTTCCTTTCTTCTGATGTGTTTTCATAATTTGTTTTAGCATTTTCTGTTCACCAATGTTCCTAAAAAATGGGTTTCAAACTGTCTTACCCAGTACTTTTTCCTCACATAGTTATTCCATTCAATATTTGATAGGCCATTTGGACAGCTGTTTATATCATCTCATTTCTTCCCTGGGGAAAAGGCTTTCACCCATTCCTCCACATATAAATAGCATACAGAGAGGTAGTGAAACTGATTTAGACACAATGTAGGTAAAATATTACGGAATATTATCACTTTCTTTGCAATACCAGATAATACAAAAATACTTGTACTCCACTCCAGTTGCTGCCTAATTCTTGGCTTCCTCCAGTCACATACATGGTTCCCAACCTTGTCTCAGCCCTGTTTGAATTCTTTGGCTTCTATATCACCTATAAACTCTTCTGGGATTTACAGAGCAGACATTCCTCATTCTAGGTCATTACAGGACTTGGTCTGATGGACACATTTAGAGTATGCCTAACAGATCAAGTGCTTCAGAAGACTTAACTAAAGGGAAGTACTCTGATGAGAATCCTTTTCAAATCCATAGTTTGCCTACTAGTTCAGGAAACAGGAGATTTGAGATTGATTTCCACCTTTTTCAATGAGGAACTTAAAAGCTTAGTTACAGGTTTTTTGATGCTGTAGGTGGGTATGGGTGTAGTTTAAATTGTCTATATTAAAACTGTCCATTATGCATGCCATTGCTAAGAGAAATTGTGTGGTCATTATTCTTAAGTTTATTATTTGAACATTTAAGTGAAGGTGCAGAGCTCCAAATTCCAATGCTTTTACCTCTATTTTAAACTCACAATTCTAAAAGGAGACAGGACTAGAATGAAAAACATCTTTGTATCATATAAGTGCTTCATTACTAGGATACAGGTCTTTTTCACTTCTTTGTTGTTCCTTGCCTGAAGCCCACACTCCTCCCCAGATTCCATGATAGTAGTGCCCCAGCACAAAGAAAATATCTGTCACCGCTGTGATGGCCCAGGGCTTAAATGATAGGTGCTACAATAATGAGCACTATGGTGCCTAAGATCCTTTGTGTCTCACTTACCAAAAATGGATAATACTAATCTCTGATAAAGTGTGTTTTATTAGATCTCAGAACTTTTCTGTGGAAGTCAATAACATTGTTTTACAGATAAGACATTAAGGGAATTATTCAGCTGTAAAGTGGCTAAACAGAAAATAAAACCAAACCCTAAGCCATTAGATACTCCTAACAGTTGGATGGACATTCTGCCCAGCTCAACCCCATATATATTCAGAAAACAGCTAGTGCCTGTTCTGAATATTTTTTCATCAAGTAAAGTTTTGTTATTGAGGTATGAGCTTTACCATTTCAAAGCTTGAGACCTCCTCTCTGTTTCTTTGCTCCTTGCGTTGTTCCTTTCATGGAGTACGTGAAGAAGATACCCAGGTGATTCATGGCGTTATTAATGTGTTGTCCAAGTGGATATGATATCACAGTATACATTTAGAGAGATGAACATGAGCCACTTAGGTAGGCTTTTAAATAAAATTCATAAATAACCTCTCCAGAATACTCCATAGGTTTAATATAAAGAACCTAACATATTCTTTAAGCCCAGTTTCTGGGTCCTACCATGGCAGTAAAGAAGAAGTTTGTGTGGTGAAGTGCAAAGCATATCTGAAACCAGTACATCATTAGGTCAAATTATAGAGTTACCTTGAAAAAAATCCATAATTTAGTATTCTTTATTTCCCGACATTTCTTTTCTGCTGCCTGCCTCCTTCCTTTCCCCCCAGCCTCTGCACAAACTCAGTCTTTTTTTCCCGGGTATATTGGAAAATAAATTAGTTGGATTTGTGCTATCAGGCAGTCTGTCATTAGGGGGATATTTGTCTTTTTCTGCTTCCCGTATGGTTTCTATCAAAGGTTCAGGCATGTGGGTTATATCTCTCTTTATCTCTATTGTGTTTTAACTTAGAAGGGAAAGAAAACAGGAAAGATATTTTATCTCCTTATGTACTATATAAGGATCAGTTGCGTTGAGGTAGCACCCGCATCTCTCTCCTGTTTCACTTGTCCACAAATGGTTTGAGCCAACTGACCAAACTGAAACAAACAGCGAGGATGTGATTTAGATAAGATTTCTTCTGGGTTACTAAATTATTGAAAGTCTGGGTAACAGTGCTGGTTTGTGTAGTCTCTATTTTTCTTTGAGCTTGTTTTAGGTATTATTTTATGTAATTTTTATGGAAGTAAAAACAAGAAAAAAGAGGAGGAAGAGTCATTTTAGCAATGAACCATTTGATGTAGTTGTTTCTTCAATTTGAAGTATAATTGTATTTCCGTATTACTAATATGAATATAGAATTATCTTGAAACCTCAAATTACTTCAGTTAAACATGAATCGTCAACCAAACATGTACATTTCTTACTATGCATATGTCTTCATCCTGCAAAATGCAGGGAACAATTTCACAATATAAAGTTTTTACCTCAGATTTCAAAGACCTTCTGGGGCCAGTCAGTCTGTGACTTCTCTGAATGGAGTAAGTTAGCATCACTTATTATCCCTTCCCAAATCCAGAGTGCTATGGAAAGAACAAAAACAACAGCAAATCATCCAGAAACAAATACGTCAGTTCAAATGACTCAAGCCTTGTAAATTTGATCAGAGTGCAAAACATATTTTAGGGAGCAAGTCTAGTGTGGTGTGAGAGCCTTTTTTTCCCCCCCCAAATTACTGGCTCTGTGTTTTGCATTAAACCTATGTTGTACTGAAGTACTTACTTAGCCGTGTGCCCATGGAGAGCTTCATGTGCTCTGATTTAACCAAATACTTAAGCACTTTGTAAAATAAACATTATGGTGATTGAGCAATAAATGTGACATGGGTGAAGCCAGTTGCATTTAGCAGTGCTTTTCATGTTACCAAAAGTGAAATGTGTCTGACCTCTTTATATATGCAATATACTTCCCATAAACTTGCATTTTGCATGCTATAACGTCCAAATTTTCCGCTTCGTCTTTTTTTTCTGATTTTGCATTTAAATAGACAAAGAAACAATTACTTGCTTGGACAAAAAAGAAAAGAAAAAGAACATTCTACATTCTAATGTTTAACACTGGTGCTAATTCCAAACACTCTATTCTTGGGTGATTTGCTTTCTGGTTATAGAAAGCAACCAGTAAGAAAGGACAAGATTCTGAATGAGACAGAGGTGAAAACATAGCCAAAGATGACTTAAGTGGTGATAAAAATACAGTGGCGGGACAGATGTCTGAATTATTCATTGCTGTTGATACCATAAACACGGCACAGGGCAAGCTGTAATATACGTGTTGGAGGTCACATAGATAACAAAATCAGTTGTTTATTTCAATAAAAATCATAGGAAGGAGTTTTGATTAAATAATAAGGATGTGTTAACCATGATTTCTTTGAATACTTTTAAAGCAAATGTAGGGGAGAGTGGAGGAAATCTCTTTTTCACTGATAAACACAGCATTTTCTCTGCAAGAGGATTTTACATTGTGATATAGTTATTTAATTCCTTTATTTTGATAGAAAAATACTACCACTTTCAAAACCTGAGACACGTCAAAGTGTTAGGCAGCTCCTGTGACTCTACGGTAACCAGAACCATTTCCCAGTTTTCCCTTTGCATTGCATTTGCTGACTCTCATATGCCACTGAATATTATAAACTCTTAAGGGTATGAACTGGCCTTTTATTGTCCGTATAGAAGTCAAGGAAGGTTTGAATGACTTTTAATTTGATCCAGTACATGTGGCTATACATTTTTATTATCAGCACATGGCGGAAGTGGTCTGTCCCAGAGAATGATCTGAATCCTACAAGACTAGCTCAGAACAAGCTCAACAAGTGGGAAGGAGCTAAATGCCGTATGGTCCCCCCAATCCACGGCAAAAGGATGAACATGTCCTGGAGGATTCCCTCCACGTCCACTGTGGTTTGTTAGAGCATTTCCCTATTTCACTAATCTGTGCACATCTCTGATAGCCTGTTTATGTGAAGCTACATGATATGAAAATATTTTCTAATGGCAGATGTATTTAAACTGATCAGCTGCCTAACACTTTGACTTGTCTCAAATTTGAGATATTCTGTCAATGTAGAGTAGGTTAGCGTGTCACTGATGAATAGGAAATTGTTCTACTGTGATACCACCGAGATCTTTAATTCCTACAAGATAAGAGATAACAGTGTTCATAAAGTACACTAGTTTTCCAATGGAATTTGGGTGCTTAAGGACCTTAGGTGGTTTTTGTTGTTTTTTTTTTTTTGAGGGGGAAAGGTATTCTGAGAATGTAGCCTGTGTTTGAATTGACATATAATATGACCTCAGGAAGAAAGAACTGGAAATTTATTCACTAGTTTTTCATCATCTTGTTTTCAGATCAGGCCTACATGGAAATGCAGTTGTGCTAATTTAGATCTAAGTTAATTTAGCCCAACATGTTGCATCTGACAATAGCCAAAAGCAGAGGTGTAGGGTAAGAACAGGGTGTATATAGAAACAGTTCCCAGAATTCTGAATTCTTGTCCATGTTTGTTGGTTCATTTTTATTGCAGACGATTTTACAAAAAGCAGTGCATTGCCTCCAGCCCTGCTGGGCTACCCAGATCTAGGGGCCAACCATATAGAATGCACTGAACAAGCTTCCCAAGGCACTGGACAGACAGCAAGAAATATGAGATCTTCCTCAAAAATGCAGAAGATATTGTTTTCTTCAGATGCTGATGAGATCTAGTAAAAATTTTCTTGCAGTCTGAATCGGGAATCAGTCATCTGGGGAACAGCAAAGCCAGAAAAGCTGAAGTTCGCTAAGAATTCCTCTTGAGTCCTGACTGCCACAAAGTTATTTTTTACATTCTCATGGGTGCTTTCGCCACCTGGCTTTTGAATATCCCTGTAGTATGTTGGCTACTTTTGCGGGTAATCTATTCCATTGTCTATTGGTTTGCCTTGTAAGAGAACATTTACAAATGTGCAAAGATGTGGATAGAACAAAAAAGGTTCTGGTCATACATATTTAAAAGTGAAGTTGTATGAGGCTTCAACTTAGAAGATAACACTGTATATTTATTTATCTTTTTAAAGCATTGTTGTAGTTCCTGGAGCTCTCCTTGACATCTTATCTATCACGGTGCTTCCACTGAATATTCTAACACTGTGCCGCTTTTAATCTTCAGATGTAAACAAAAGCTTATTTTTTCATACCACCATCACAACCTGACAAAAGAAGAGGTTGAATATTGATTTATCTGCTGAAAGAAACTGTCCAAAGATAATTCAAAATACCCCCCGATCTACTAAATATCCATTACATGCCATGTTCTTTTTTTCTTTTCTTATTTGGATTCTCACAGCCCATATTTGTAGGGAGCATACTTCAGGAGCTGAAAGCTGAAACTTTACTTCATGATTGTAACTTTTTGATTTGCACTAGGCACCAGAAAGGGAAGAATGATGAATCAGTGGTATAGTGCACTCTCACCTTGAATACTATGTTCCATTTTGGTGAACTCAACATGGCAGGAATAGAAAAGTCTTAAGAAAAGCAATGAAAATGACTAAGGTTTCCAGGTGAGGAGAGATTAAAACCCCTGGAACTATTTAGGTCTTGGTTCCCCTAGTCTTTACTCCCACCTGTAATTCACCTGGCATCATGAGAGATTAACCAGAGCTGGCTGAGGCTTGGACTACTGACATTGTTTATCTGCAGAAGCATTTCCAGGCCCCTTTTCACTGTGTATCTACATTCTTCTCTTCCTTTGATACAGTGAAGTCAGTGGCACAAGCCCATATTTAAGGGCACCAGGACTGTGTTCTTAATCTGGGGACTGTGAGGAGAAAGAGAAAATGTATTCTTTTAGATTACAAATTACTTGGGAAAGATATTTTTATCATGATATATGTGTACAATGCCTAGCAAAGTGTGTTCCAATACTTCTAAAATATAAAGGTGAATGTCGTGGTTTAGCCCCACTCGGCAACTAAGCACCACGCAGCCGCTCGCTCACCCTCCCCCTCCACGGTGGGATGGGGGAGAGAATCGGAAGGGCAAGAGTAAGAAAACCCACGGGTTGAGATAAGAACAGTTTAATAATTGAAATAAAATAATAATAATAATAGTAATAATAATAATAATGATAATAATAATAATAATTGTAATGAAAAGGAGAACGAGAGAGACAAACAAAACCCAGGGAAAAGAAAACAAGTGATGCAACCGCTCACCACCCGCCGACCGATGCCCAGCCAGTCCCCGAGCAGCGATCGCTGCCCCCCGGCTAACTCCCCTCGGTTTATATACTGAGCATGACGTCATATGGTATGGAATAGCCCTTTGGTCAATTTGGATCAACTATCTTGGGCTGTGCCCCCTCCCAGCTTCTTGTGCACCTGGCAGAGCATGGGAAGCTGAAAAAGAAAGTCCTTGACTAGTCTAAGCATCACTTAGCAACAACTAAAACATCAGTGTGTTATCAGCATTCTTCTCATGCTAAATCCAAAACACAGCACTATGCCAGCTACTAGGAAGAAAAGTAACTCTAACTCAGCTGAAACCAGGACAGTGAAATATGAAGAAAGACGGAGCTGGCAGTGATATACAAATAATAAGTGACATGGAAAAATCCCATTAGGAGTGTTCTTAATTTAGTTCTGTCTTAATGATACTATTAGGGTAAATGTCACCAGATGATGCATTTATAGACAGTCTTCCAAATTCTTTTTCCTGGAATGCACAGAAGGGATTTATCCAGAAAACATATTTTATAGTATTATTAACCCTATATGTTGGAAGCTCTATAGGTGTCAGGAGAGTTTACTATCTTCTTTTATTCAACTTTTATGGCAAAGTTGGTTCTGGCAACTGGGTAACTGGTGTTTAGATACAAGAAGAGTCAGCATACTTTTTGGCCATCTCTGTTGCAGAGTTGTTGTACCCATCTTGATCAAGTAAATTATAACGTTCCATGTCATTGACTGGCAAGTCCAAGATGCTAGGTAGCTTTCAACAGAGGGACACAATGAAGGGATTAGCGGTCAAAATAACTAAATAACTAGTAATAAATCATTTAAAAAGTCAAATTACTTGATATTTAGCTCTGACCCACTGTAACTAGGAAGTCAGTGTCAAAAGCTATAATCACCTTTTTCATAAAATGGATGGTTTATGCTTCCACCAAAAATATGCAGATAAGAGAAGAACATCGAAATTCATAACTGCTCAGATTTTTCAGAAATACTCATCATTTTTTAGGGAAAGAAAATTTTACCATCTGGCCTCTGTGGGTAGAGATCAAACACAGAGCTGAAATGCTGCAGTTTGTTACCATTCGTCACAGAGTAGAGGTAACCTCACTAAGGGCCTCACTCTTAGCCTTTTATAAACAACATGCCAGGTATGTTAGGGTTTTTTGAAAAACAAAACAAAGCAATACAACACAAAACTAAAAAACTAACCAGAAACTTTCCTCAGTGGAATAGGTTTAAGTTAAAATATATCTTTTTCTTGTGTCTGCACAGGGTTAGGAGCACTCATTCAATCTGAAGCTCAGGTGAAAAACGCTGTCATCAGATGTTGTTATTTGATCCTGAAGCTGATCTTTTACATATCCAAATTGAAAATGAGGTGTTTTGAAAGCAGGCAATGGGTGCTGAGTACTTCAAAAGTCTATCTCCGAGCAGTTGAGAAGAATTCCTCTTTGTTACAGGTTTTTCTGGTGTTTCACATCTGTGGTATGTAATGTCATGGGAGTGTCCTTTGTCATTCTGCATTAATGGTGCCTGTCGGGCACAGAGCACTAATACCTTACAGTCAGACTTGTGACCTGGCACATCTATCTTACAGATGGCACCTTTGCTTATACCTGAGTTTGCCTGTATACATTCTAAACAGGGTTTTTTAAATTTGTAATGAAAAGCTTTTTACAGGAGTTTGGCATGCAGCTCCTGTTGCTAATCCAATCCTTCAGACTCAAAAATCATCTTTCTTGTGTGGTAAGAGAGGGGAAAAAAAAGAAAAAGAACTCACCTGGGAATCTAGGCTACCCACTACATCATTTTTCTTCCTTCAGCAATCCAAAAATGCAGATTTTAATATCTGCTAATGGGCTAAGAACATGCAAACCTTCATCTTTGTCGTGTTCTGAGCAGTCACTGCTTGATAAAGCACTGGAAAAAGCCCTTAGGTGCTACTGAGGTCAATGGGATAAAAATATGTATTTAAATGTATTTCAACTCTCTGTAGCTGGGATCAAGACTTGCTCATACCTCTTACAGGTCTCTGCTGCAGACTTGCTGGGCAAAGGAAAAGATCCCTGCCCAGAACTTTCTGCAGACAAGAAGAAAAAGGACTGGCATCACTGAATCCCTAGTCCCTAGCCATATAGCCTGATGCATGTGAATAACTCTCAACAGCACATTATCAACCAATAGGAGAAAAATATAAGTGTGTTTATATATGTATTTTAAGGTCAAAGTATTTTGACCTAAAGACAATCCTTTCTCAGAATCTTTTTTGGAGTTCCATTCACAGAGAAGAACAAAAGCCTACTCTAATGTTAAAAACTTTTTTTTAGGAAGCCCAGAGAGACACTATAAAAGGTCATTTTACCAGGAATTTCTCGTTATCAAACTCTCAGAGAGTAATGAAATAGAAATTTTAAAAATGAACAATACAAACTATACAAACAGAGGAAGAAAGGCAAGGAAGCTCATGTGAAAACCACACAAAATGGATAAAAATGCAATTTCCTATTTTAAGAAATCAGTAAGCTAAGACATTTTGAAGGAAGAGTCCTTTTTCTTAATAATTTTACCAAAATTATTTATCAATTTTTCAACAATGAGAAAATTGGCCACCTCAGATTTCACTTCCTCAATTTCTTCTGCCAAACTGTTTTAAATTTTTCAGTATTTGCTATGTCTTCCTCCCAGTCTGAACTTCTTAGGTCTGTAACTGTCATTGCAGCTTACTCAGCTTCTTTATTCTTCTTCGGTTAGTAAGTCAATGTCTTCCTTTAAACCAAAGCAATTTGGTGCAATTACTCCACAACCTTTGTGTTATGTCCATTTTATGATTCTTAGTAGATTAGTAATATATTAGCAGATTAGTAGATGATCATAAACATTTAAAGCACAATTACACCTGAAGATATTAGCTATTACTCACAGGAATCTCTTTATTTTTCAAATTTAAATATAATTTCCAATTTCTTTTTAAACTGTATTTAAAGCAAAGTGTTTATGCTGGCCTTAGAACCAGGCTTATCACATAAAATTTGAGTAAATTATTCAGAAACTTCGTAAAACTCTTTGTCTAGAAATAGCCAAGGCGTTTTTTTTATTTGGTTGGTTGGTTTGGGTTTTTTAGCTAGAAGAAGTTCATCCCTCTTTATGAGAAAAAAGAGAGAAAAGAAAAAAAAACCCAACTTTTCTTACTTCCAACTGAAATTTTACTGAAATATACTCTTTGCTACTAATGCTAATCCACATGATGCAGTTTTAACCAGATTAATGGCAGAGATACCACCACTTTTCCCCGCCCCTCGCCATTATAAAATCATAATCTGTTTTAGTCAGTTAAAGATCAAAATCCTCCTGCAGTAGATCTTAAGCAATCAGTTTTAAATGTGTCACGTCGGGTTGGCCTTTTGCTACATTAACTTTAAACTAGAATGAATTACTCTACGTATACCTGTCCTGGCCTAATCTAATTTTACTAGTCTCCCTATGTATTATTACCTTTGGACAGCAGCTGGTCTCTTCTGTGACTGTCCATTCGTACCTCTGAACATGAGATAACTCCACCTTCCTGATGAAGGGCAATGAAGACATATGTGTCACAAAGGATAATTTGGTGTGCCTAAATTCTGCGAAATGCAGGTGAAGTTTTCCTTGTAACAGGATTTACAGCAAACAACTAACTTTGCTGGCTTGGTAACACCTACCATTGTTAAATACATGTTTATGGCCAACGTGAAACTCTGTAAACACAGTTCTCATTCTCATCCCATACAATGTCTTCCAGTAAATCAGAGTCTCAGGAAATCCCTTTTCAAAGACAAATGTTGTACTTTTGTTTCATGATCATATTAATAATTGGAGAAGGAGAATAGTCAGAGACCTAGGCCATCTTTACTGGCCTTCTCCAGTTTCTTGGTCATGGTCAGTAAAAAATAACAGAAACATGAGCATTTTCATCCTTGTGACACGATGTTCAATTGTGTAATATTCCATTACTATGGGTTTTTTTTACTTTTTTCTCTTTTTTCTTTTTTCTCTTAGATTTAGACTTCAAAGGTTCTAACTTGGTGCTGCTTTAGAATCAGAAAATCAGAGAAAAGTTTGGAAAGGAACCCTGCAGTTCATCTGGAACAATCTCCTCCTCAAAGCAGGGGCAACTTGTAAGTCAGCTCAGTCTGTTCAGAGTTTATTCAAGTTCTGAAAATTCCATGTTATCCCCTATCCAAGCTGTGGATATTTATGCTTTCCCCATCTCTGGTTTGTTCTGCATTCTGTGAAGGATTTAGGAGCCCCACTTTTAGACATCAGCAATTCATACTAATCTAAGGTGAAACATGAAGACTACCCCATTCCTCCTCTTTTTTTCATTCATTAAAGATAAAATTCAAACAATAGCTGGTATCTTAACTAGAACTCCATTCAGAAACCAATTTGTTTTGTGGGGACTTCAGGATTAAATCTCATCTTCAAGTCTAGCTCTGAATTTTTCAGTATTGTTTTCATGAATTCTTGCAACAGAATAACATGCACAGTGTAGTGAGTTTGCCACAGCCATAAAGTTTATTAACTTAAACTTTTATCTCAAAACATTGATATTTATGTGGGTAGATCGATGGATCACAGATGTTCACAGATGACCTAGCCAGTGGCATTATTCAATATAAAACAAAAATACTTTTCATCAGCCTGCAGCTTCTGCAAATTTGCATCTCTTCAATCCTTTCATTTTTGTCAAAGTGCCTAAAATATTTATGTGCACAGCAGAAATAACACTAAGAGATGAAATAGTATAGCAGAATTAAATTTAAAATCTTTGAGGTCTAGAAAAGATGCACTGGAGTAAGATTGCCTAGGAAGGCTGTGGAGCTTTCATTCTTACCAGGACTGAGGCTATTAGACAAATGTAGACTGGTAGTAAACTAGATAGCATGAACACTCAATCCGATTGAAGAACTGACCCGTGGAGAAGATGTCCTTTTGAGAATCTTACTAGTTCTAATTTCTGTGAGAAAATGAAAAGTTAATACTTCCCATGTTTTGTCAATGGAAGATATTGTCTGGTGGTTTTTCAGTAAATATGAACATTGCAGTCATGATGCTAACACCATTAGAATCACTGAATTATTCTTTTATCAGGTTCTGAACTTAGGCTTGGAGATAATAAATGGTGAAAGATATTCATACAAGCTATTTTTGTCCCCTAAAGACTTTGGTGACTTATTATAATCAGAGATAGAAAGTTATTTGGAGAGGTGATTCATGCAGGTTATCTTAAATTCCTGCTGGAAATTACCCTCAAAGTTTCCAAAAGATTCTTTGTTACCCGTAACAAGAACATCTGATGCAGGTGTGTGATGTCTGGGAGGTTCTTTAGTGACTATGAAAGGTCAAATATGAACA
>VYZW01001997.1:0-10047 GCA_013401315.1 Balaeniceps rex | reverse complement strand
AGAGGAAAACTGGGGGTGGTGGGTGGTGGGGTGGTGTAGGGCCCGGGAGGTGGGCACCCAGGCCAAAGAAAATGAATTGGTGAGAAAGTGCTATGAAAACAGCCGGCAGGTCAGACAAGTGTGATCAAAGGTTTACTGATGCTGCATGAAAAAAAAAAAAATCATTAAGAAAGGCCAGAACAAGACAGTCAATTTCAACCAGAACCACAAATAAAACACATTCAAAGCAGTGCCATGAGGGTAGCCCCTCTGATACAGCCAGATAAATAAACAAAAAGCTGATGACAGTAAGAACAACAACAACAGAAAATAAGACAGTGATGTGAAGGAAAAAGGCACTTCTTACCCAGTTCAGTTATCATTAGAATGTGGGTTCCACTGTTTTTTTCCTGACTGATTGAAACCAAAGGCAGAAGTTTGCCAGGCTTAGCTAATAAGTAAAGTATTTAGGGGGAAAAGAAAGTACAGAAAGAGAATAAAGTAAGGGAAAAAGACAGGTAAGGCTCTAAAAAATAAAATTGAAAAGGAAAATAAAAGGACAAAGGACCACAAATCAAGTTTGTATTTGCCATGAAAAAAACAGAACAGCTTCTGCACTTCACATCACACCACTTGACAACATAAATACCCACAGCTAGAGTGGAAATCAGAGCCTGGTTACCTACCATCATTGTATTCTCAGGAGTAAAATGTCTCATACTATTATACAGAGTTTGGTTACACATGATTAAACAGTTCTGGACCATGAAGAAATAAACAAATGGCCTCTTACTATTGATTAAATGCACAGGAAATGTCTGCTTATTCTTACTGTGGGTTTTTTTTCTTTTCTAACTTTAGCCCAAAGACCCCTGCTTATTTGTTACACTATGTAAAAAGCATCTTGTCTGATAGAGTGTTTATTTAAGAAACTGGAGAAAACCCAAAGGAAAGAGAGAAATATATTTCAGTTATTCAAATAAGTGAAACAACTGTTACTAATCTTTCTTTAGAGAGAGCAATTCAAAACAGATATCAGAAGAGAAAACATAGCAGTGTAAGATACAGCATAGGTAATTTTCCTGAGACTGCATAACAAGGGAAGCGGGAAAAAGATAGGGAATGTACGTGAAAGGATAAATGTTAGCTTGTCTTACCTAGCTCTGTTATAATAGGGATGTTGGCTCCTGTTGTAATGGAGGGTTGACGTAACAGGCCATGGACTGGACTGTTGTCTGGAGATGACCTATCCATCCCAGGGGGTGTAAAGCCTAAAAGAAAAAAAGAGAAAGTTTACACAGGACAAATTATATAAAAAAAATCCCCACCAACAGGGAATGCCCTATCTCTAATTCTTTTTTTTTCCAGAAAAGTAGGGTAAAAAAATTGTCATTTTTAAAAAAAGGGACTTAAATTTCAGAAATTATTTCTCAAAAGCATAATTCTTCATAAATATGCAGGTCATTTCTGCTGTAAGATATTTGGTAGTTAATGGAGACACTGAAATTTATTTTGTTATCCTAGGTAGCCTTTGCATCAAAACATGCAAAATGGAAAAAGTAATGCTTAAATATAAATAAAAAAATAAAGACTTCAGTGTTAGAGAGGTTTAATTTTGTCCTATTAGTATTTCAAATAATCCTGAAACAAACACTCTTTCCTTAAACCTTAATTAACATTTTAAAGCGTATTGTTTGTAAACAATAGTACAACCAGGAAGAACAAATTGCTTCCATTAGCAGGTTTTAGGTTTGATCAACATGCAGGATTTACAATTTTCTGTTTTCCAGGAGCAATACAATCCATACAAAGTTTTTTTCTTTTCAGGTGTACCACTCATAATGTGTATTTTTATGAGTATTACAATTATAGGAATACTGGGATGGAAGGGCCCATTCTAACAGAAAAAAAAATAGGATGGAAGGAAAAAGACACAGGTTTTCAAATGGTATGTAAGAGGAATGCTTGAAAAGAAACTAGAAAGAGTTTTATACCTTTGGGCTTGTAAAGGAAACAGAGGTGGGAGAGGAAACATATTGGCAGGCATTCAAAGAAAAAAAAGATCTGGAGAGCAGCAAGGTTCACCTCTAAAAAAGACTGTGTTTTCAGCCTGATTCTCTACATAGTTTGAAATGGAGCTCTTGACACTGAGCATTTTTTAATCTTTTTTTTTTTTTTAAATAAAAAATATCCAGGGAAAGCCTTTTGGAGTTTGTGAGTACTGAAAAATAGGCAGTTATACAAAAGCCCATGCAATAGTTGGACTGGAAATTCACAGCTGAGACTAATGCATTCCATCTCCCTTGTCCATTAAAGCTACAGAAAGCATGGGAATGTTCATTTAATGTCATTATTGCGGAAGTGATGGTGAAGCCAGAGTTTGACTTTAGGGTTTCATGTAGACCAATGTCAAGGGCAGCATTTTTAAGCAAATATTTGTCTGCTAGGAATAGGATTGAGCCAAGCTCACTTTTGTGAGAAAACATTCATTTTTTTGCCATGTTATGCCCGAGTTCTTTGACTTCACACCTGACATCCAGGGACAGACTTCTGATCCTCTGTCATTACTGGTCTGAACTACTTTTAAATTCTCCACATACCAATTCTAAATTAATCACAGCCAAGTTAATTCCTGTCGTAACTTCATTCTCTTCTCACAGTGTGGAAACTGTTTCACTGTGTTAAATTCATTGATACATTCATCTGCTACTGAATTCAGAAGAAGATCATATGATATTATCTACTCTACCTTTTTTCAGTTTGGGGATTAATTTACAAACCAGGAAATCTCTAAACTAAACTGTACTTGTTAACATGTGGTACTGGTTTTATATTGTCTTTCTGAGGGATTTATGGTTCTTTTCCAGTGATAATTACCATCCCTCTTAAACTGTTCCCAAACAAGATAAACTATAAGAACCACTAGATCTGGACATCTTGATTTAATGGGATTTAAATTTTTATTTGATATTCAGTTCATTTCTCCCATGTTTTGTCTATATCACATATAGAATATATAGGTAATAAAACTAGAATCACTGAGAAGAGAGACTTACTTAGCCCTCCAGAAGGTACCAGTATGAATTTTGTTCTGACTATCACATGAACGTTAGACACAACATGAGGACTGTAAGGACAGGATAAGTAAAAAGGGAGTGAAAAGCCTGTGAAGAAATTTCTTAGGAGAAAAGACGTGGATGTGGTGTCTTCAACATGCTTGCAAGACAAAAACATCGCCACAGGCAGACCTAAGACAGCAAAGCAATTCTATTTAATATTACCAGTGCATAGAAAATCTTTAGAAAGCAGATTTCTTAGAGAGAATCGGAAATGTTGGCAATGTTAACAGTCGGTCATTTAATACTACTTGTTTTGCTGAAACTAATTCAATAAGACCAGCATGGTGACTGTGAGTTGCATTCCCAACTGGTATCGGTTTGCAGATGTTTCCTTATGTCTGGCACTGTGACTGATAGCTGTGTTGGCTCTTCGAATGCTTACTTCTGCATGGCAGAGCCTAGGATTTCTCAGACTCGCAAAGTGAGTCTAATGGAGTTCCTTCAGGCACCACCTCATGAGTTAGAGGTAACCCTGACACTCTCACAACAGCAGGAAAATTAAAGTGGGCCTCCAAAGTGAGGGAATGCTATCTGAGGACAGGTGGGTATTAGTGTGACACCTCCTCCTGCAGCAGGCTCTAGTGTTTAAGTTTTGCATTCTGTTATGCTACAGGAAAGGCAAGACACGGCTTCTGTCATACTACATTAAAAAAAGCTCAAGTAGCTGTAGACTCCTTGAGCAGTTAAAGTAGCAGGCCCAGTTGGGTCCTCTGCAGAATTACAAGTCAAAATGGCAACAGCAGGACTTTTTACACTCACTTATCTGAAAGCAGAGAAAACTAATCTTGTTCCCATTCACCCTAGCGGTTGTACTACTGGGAGCATCCCTAGAGGCCCTCGTTCTCCCTTCTTCCCGAAGGCTTTTCTCTCCCCATCTCAGGATGCACTCCCTAAAACATCTTTCAGTGAATCAGGCTCTTCAGATGGTTAGAGCACATCGGTATTTCCCTAACAGCTAAAAGCAAATTGAAGAAGGTTGGCATAACTGCATCTAAATGTGTAAGTCCTTCTTGTCCTCCCTCTACTGCAATGTGCACACACACAGAGGCATGCACACGCACACTCTCCATCGAAGGCTATTTGTAGCCACCTCTCTAACCCTTCAAATATTTGTCTTCCTAGGATGGTGTTAGAAGATTCAAGTAAATGTGTCATTTCTGTTAGACACAGACTGTCAGGAGCTCTGTAATTGCACACTGCACACATAGTGCATTCAGTCTGAAATGCAGGAAGCATGTTAAAGGGATTTTGTTTTCTCCTTGAATGAAAAATAGTCATGCCTTAATATTTTTCGTCCTATAGTCTTGGAAGATGTGAGAAATAACTGCTATCTTAATTTAATTTCCTTGCCTGTGCTTAATTCAGACACTTCTAAAAATCCACTTTTTAAAAATATAAAAATCTTGGAATATTTTCAGGAAAGGAAAATTGGAGTACTTGGGGATTTTGTGTGCCTATGTTTGGAGTCACAAGGCATCATACAACTTCAGGCCACATTCCTGCTCCCAAGTCACAACATAAATTCTATAGATAGGNGCAGGAAAACTAACCTGCTTTATCAGAACTTTCATTTAAAGGCATGAAAAACTACAAGTGACAGCTGTGCAGATTCAGTGAATGTGACATTTCTGAATTTCTTCAACTTGACAAGTAAACACCTTAAATCGGTAATGCTATATGCATAATACATGACCTATATTTTGACATCCATCATCAAATGCTGACTTGAGAAAATACAGGTTTGTACGTCAAGGAATAGCACCCATAAAGCAGGGAGAAATTCAGGTCACAGGGTATTAGGAAAACTCTATTTCATTACAGAAGCTGAAACAAGCTAAGGCATCAGATTTAAGATCCATTTTCAGCTGTGAAAAGATTCAATTCCTCTGCACAGAGCATTCATTTAGAAATGACATGCTTTCCTCACAGCCGCTTTTCATTTTCCTTTTCATATTCCATTTTCTCCTTCAGTCCCCAAACCTTGTTCCATTAACGCTCATAAAAACAGTAAAACAGGGCTGATAGTTGTGATCTTCTTATAACCACAGTGTCTCCTTGTTCAACAAACAACTGAGGGAGCTGTGGCTACAATTGCTTAACAGGATCAACCTCTAGAGCAAAATTCACACGGCCTATGCAAGCTTGAGCACAGTCCCTGAGTAAGGAAATACACTGACAGTGGGGGGTTTCTGGAGAAGGGAATTCTCTTTGCCAATAATTAGGAGGTAAGGTGCAGCACAATCATATCTGTTCCTGCAGCCACTGCATCTAATACTAAATTGCTGTACTGCATGATTGACTGCCTTTGCATCATTTGGTGGGGTTTTTTTTGTGTTCTGGGGTTTTTTTCTCTTCACTCAGTAAACTGTCTTTACCTCAACCCATGAGTTTTTTTCTCACTTTTGCCCTTCTGTTCCTCTGCCCCATCCCACTGTGGGGGAAGTGAGCAAGAGACTGGGTAGGGGCTTAGTTGCCTGCCAGGCTCAACCCACCACCATTGGCTATAATGATAACCACCACAACACCAAACTGAGGAAATGGCTTGAACTTCAACAGGAGGTAGCAAGCCCCTGTCCCTCTCTGAAACAAGATGCTGCCAAACAGTGGATTAAATATATCATGTCTCTGAGAGGAACACAGGCTCTGGGTTCCTCACGTGCTCAAAATCAGTGAGGACTGGCAGTCAGGAGCCACTGCTTCCCTCCCTCTTTGAGAGGCAGAGACTCCTGTGCCCTAACTCAGCTACCTGCTCTGAAGGAGTTTGAGCCTCCTGCAGTTCCCTGAAGAAAGCAGCTGGTTCAACGTCTTGATTCTGTGCAAAGAAATATTTCCCAGCTCCCTCTGGGATACTGCCGCTCACAAAAGTTAGGTGAAACAACTAAACAATTGCATTAGAGGCAAGACCCTCCTTCTTCAAGATGTTCTCATCTTTGTGGAAGGAGAACATCAGGGAAACTTCCTCTCCACAAGGAGGCAAGATCTTTTTCCCCAAGACTTACTGGGGATTTCCCAAGAGTTACTGAGCTGTCCTGCTCAGAGCTCAGCAGGGCCAGCTGCCTACGAGCCCTCCTTGCCTCTGACAAAATCCCACCTACAAAGTGATGAGCAGTACTGGGCTTCTGTGAGACCCGTGCCTCCTGAGCCAGGCTGATCCACGGTCCTCTCAGGAACTCAGGGGGACACTAACTGTGGCTCAGCAGTAACATGCAGGTATTCTGGGAGCCACAGTGCACTGTGATGAAGTTCAAAATCAAGGAATGCTGGCATAGCTTAACAGTGACTTCTGCCCACTGAAAGCACCAGCAATAATTATATTTTGCCCTGCTTACGTGTTGCTTAGAGCAACTGGCCTGATGGCCAAGTGATCTGCTGATTGTGCTGGCCATAAACCACTGGGTTTTGTTCCTGTGCAGTTCACCTGACTGAGTAATGTCCCATAAAATGCAGAAAGGTTTGCTCTACATAGCAGTACATATATCCTTTTAGTTTGCTGAGGGGCCAGTAAAGGTTTACTGGGGTTTTAATGTAGAAACAAATTTGGCTCTTGGATGTGCACCGCTTCTGTTCCACTGACTTCACTGAGACCCAGATGGGCATATTTTCAAACCGGATTTTTATGTTACATTTATAAAATATATTCTGTTCTAAAGGATTGTAATGGATCCTTTATGATCCCCTTTCCCCCTGCCCCTTTCCTCTTTGCCTCCCTTCCCTTTCAAAGACGTATGTTTTACTAAACTGGAACTCTATGCAGGCAGAATGCAGTTTCCCAAACTGAAAATCCACTTGGCAGACCTACAGGTTGTGGCCTTGTCATTAAAGTGCCATGTAAATTGATAGTGCCCTTTAAATAATGCTATTCTAGGGAAAGGTACCATGGGATTCACTGGGTAATGTATGCACTAAAGTCCTAAAAAATATAATTTTAAAAGCATACATACTATTAACTGGCTCTGGCTCATCTAAGAAGCATGAAACAACAATCATATTTTGAGCATATATGAATAACACACAGGTGGTGAACTGCCAAACACACCCCCGACAAGCTATCATGCAGGAATATGGGATAAGGATTTTCATTAAGCAGAGCCAGACAAAAAGAAATAATTCTCTTACAAAAGGACCTCACAGCTATATCCCTTTGCTACTGTTTGCTGACAATGTCCATTAATATTCCAGTGAATTCAATTGAATGATAGACTATACCTGTTACTCTCCAAAGTACAGCCACTTGGGTACACCTGGAAAGTTCAGCAGCAGTCATGCAGCTAAAGAGCTGCTGACATTCACGGGAATCTGTTACAGCCATTCAATTTAGAAACAATTCTAGCTTCAATGTCCCATGTGGTCTGAGACAGAGAGTTGTAGTTTGGCCTCAGAACCTGGAAATCCTAAATTCTGGTTTCAGTTCTGACTTTTACTGTAATTTGTGCCTGAAGATCTAATAATCTTTTGGAGATTATCTCTAAAGCTCTGGAAAAGGAGCGGAATGTGGGAGAGCAGATGTGACTGCGTAAGGTCCCAGCTGTCTCAGAGACTGCAGCATCTTCAGAGTTGCTCTGAGCCCAAACATAGGCCAAGCTAAATCTACAGAGAGGGAAGGGTGAAGAAGGATAGCTTTCTCAATTGTAACAACCCTCCAATGCTTTGGGACAGGAACAACCCCTGAAGCACTGAACACTGAGAGACTCTGTTACAGAGAACAAGCTGCCATCCTCCTCCCAAGAAAGTGCTGCTCTAACGTCTGTTCGTTCCCATACTGTTGAATTACAGAAACCTATAGTGAAAATGTCCAAATCAAAGCTCTAATGAAAGCACAGTGGGATCAATGCTAATTTCCACTCCCCAAAGTGTGAGAACCATTCCTGGGTGGGTTAGTGGTCCCACATGCTAAAAGTGTAAAGGATTTATAGGTCTACTGGTTCTTGTGCTGCTCTAGCAAGGCAGGATTAAGCTGTAAAAACAAAGATCAAGAGAAGGATTGGAGCTTCATCATCTTGAGGTCTAGTATTGAATGATACCACACTGTTTCCATTTTCAATTGTGAGCAGTATAATATGTTAGAAATAACATTATATTTTAAGCATAGTGCAGAATCATGTATAACTTAGAGCGTTTTATTCACAGGTACTTATACGAGTCGTTTCCCAGTTTAAGCGTCATTTTGAGTTTCACTATCAAACACACACACAAAATCAAGATGAGGTCCATCTGAAACTGCCTGTTTGGCTTTTTTTTCCCCAAAAATCTCATGTGTTAATTAACCAAACCATAGCTCTGGCAAGGTTCACCACAAGCTTACACAACCCAAAGCTACCAAAACAAATGGGCTTTCTTTACTAATGCTTCGCAGAGCATAGCCTTGATGTTGTCTCCTTGCTGTTTTGCTCACCTTAAGTGAGATAATACATAGTTACTAGCCATAGCACTTCCCTCATGTCTGCTAGAACAGAAACTTTATTTCTCTATACAGTAAATATTCTGGCCAGTATTAGTCTGACAAGAATTCACTCTCAGTGGAATCAAGAACAATTTTACCAAATTTATTTTTATATTTAGTAAAGGGAAAACAAAATTAAATTTCCTTTTTTTGAGTCTTCAGCCTTATTTTTTCAATGCTATAGCAATTTTGTAAAGCTCTAAGCAAGTTTTTGCCTAGGTTACTGATTTCTTTCACCTGACATATCCTATTTGGTTTTTTTTTTTCAGCCAATAAAGCCAAGGTTGAACTAGAACTACTGTTATGCAATGCAGCCATCTTGTTTTATACACATCTGTCTTGGGAACATAAAATGTACTCCAGGAGTACATCAGTGACTTCTTATTCAGTCTCTAGAGCATAAGCAAACAATTCTGAAAGTGTAAAACTTACGAAAATAATTTCTTCTTTTTTAAAGCACTGTAAGGCTTTACTTTAGAGTAAATCACAGAAACCTATGAGGGCCATGAAGACAGGCATGATGGTTACAGCCAAGCAAATAAGCATAATTGCTTGGGGCTTTTAGGCTACCAAGAAAGGAAATAAAGTATTAAACTGAGATACTCTGCAAGGTTCTCCATTGTGCAACAAGAAGAAGGGACAGGCCATCAGGAGTTTATTGCCTGATAGTTAGCACCATCTTGTAGCTGTCTTTAAGCATCTATTTGCTAAGCCATCTCCAGAAACAGAGGAATGATTGGGTAATTCTCTAATTGAAAACACCTAGAACAGCACACAGTAAAATACAAAGGATTTCTAGAATGCAGAGGACAACAGTTTCCAAACTACGTCACACTCACCCTATTGCTTGGGATGTGTTCACATTAATTTTATGCTATGTTTTGACAAACTGGTCAGAGAATATTTTAACTCCTTCCAATATACCATGTGCTTTGGATTTGTTAAATTCTTTTGTTTTGCAATTGTAATGTCATCTTTGGTTTTCCATCTACTTTTTCCCCCTTTCTCTATTGTCACGAACCTGCTTTTCCAAAGCCTACTCCTGTTGGGAAAGAATTTAGTTCTTTCACATTGTTCTTCTAGTGGAAATTTATCTCTTGGTGGCAAGTGACTATGCATTCTTTCTGGTGGATTGCACCTCTAGGTATAGCACCTACTCCTAATACTACTGTCCAGGTGCTAGAGAGTAGTTTGACTACTTCTCACAGACTTTTTTTTTTCTTTGCTTTTTCTTATTTTGTTCAGAAAGAACCACTAGATCTATACAAATATGTGGAAAGAGAGAAGAAATAGTAGTGTGTTCATTCAGCAGTTATTACGGAATACACTTTAATTCATAATAACATCAGAAATTATAATTCCTGTGGTTTTTAGCCACTTTTGTTACAAACTTAATTTTTGATTTGTTCCTACTCTTCATTTACCATTTCATAGTTTTCTACACTAGGTACTTCTAGGGCACAAAGTTGGTAGCATCTAAGCATAGCACAGGCTTGCAGCTAAAAGAAT
>VYZW01001995.1:0-13698 GCA_013401315.1 Balaeniceps rex | reverse complement strand
TTGGTTTGTTTCTCTGGCCTTTCTCCTCTCTTTGTGGCTGTGCACCTCATCAGAGCATGTCGTCTGTAAGCTGAATGGTGCTCAGCTTGGTCGCTGTGCTGAAAGTGATTTTGAAAATAGGAAGATCTGACAGTTTGTTACTGAATTTCGTTGTCCCTCTTGGTGGGCTCTTTGTGACTGTTTCTAAGTGGTTCGGGTGCTTATTCTTTGTTGGGCTGGCCTGGGCCGTAGCTTTACCTGCACATATAATCGCTAGTGCTGCTGCCAGGAGAAACACTTGTTCTTGGCCATGTGGTGTGCCCTCCTCAGATACTTGTGAAACTACTTTGGAAACCAGCTTTGGGGGAAGGAGGGCTAAAGCCAGAAATTAATAAAAAAAAAATGTTCAAGCTTTAACACTGATCAGGTCTTTCATGGAGTTCATTGCATGAAGGTGGGAAGTACATGGAGGGCAAGGCCATTCTTTAGGTGACAGTGCTGACTTGAGCAACTTAAGGTGCCCCTCTGTAGACAGGTAGGCTTTGTAGACACTTGATGGGTCATCTCCCACTATTGGAGCTGCTGTGCCACCCTCCCTTGTCTCTCTGACTTGCACCAGTATTGGTGTTTTGTAGTCAGATGATAAACTATGCATTGGCTCAAAAACTAACAATAGTAGGTGGTTCACACACAAAACAAAGGTGGTGGTTAATGTTTGGGTGGGTTGGCAACCTGTATCATTGAACTACCTTGCAGCTGGGTTGTATGAATGCTAACACTGATGCATGGGAAAGTGGGAGAGCCACACAGCTGGGAGGTAGGGTGGGTCCGCTATAGACCTAATGTAAATTTATTTAAGGTGCTGTGGATTCATTCTTGGGCTTACATGTGCTTTTATGCTATTACTCTTACACTGTGCCAAACCTGATTCTGCACTGATGACTTGCTCAAAGGATGCGCCTGTCATTTGCTGTTTGCCGCAGCCTTAACCTTTGATGGAGATGTACCTCAGTGATATGCTCAGGCCCTTCAGAACTGTGGTACCCTGCTGTGAGTGACCTTTGCAGGCAGGGCATGGTGTCCACACAAACACTGAAGATGGCTGTGATCTGTGTTTGCCCAGCAAGTCATAGTCTGGCTGTCCTTTGGTTGCTGCTGGTAAATTAATTTAGCCTGTGCAGCTTGTTGTTTCCAGTGACGTGATTAATAATGACTGGTTTATACGCTTATTGTTAAATCGCATGAGAAGTCTTTTCTATATTAGTCCTACCACAGCTCAGGGTGCCATTTATGGTTTTCATGATTAGCATAGCCTGTGCAAAGAGAAATCTCTGTTGGCTCTGAGCATTCCTCAGAGACGTGCCTTAGTATCCATTTCCATTTGGGTTTTGACTACATTCAACTAATATTATGAAGATAATTTCTGTCCTCATAATTGAAGTACGGTTAATTAACTGTGTGTTATGTGGTCCTTGTATGCTAACACTGTACTGGCAAAGGCTTGTTGAGGGGTGAGACATCTCTTGCAGCCCATTGTAAATATAGAAACACAGGTGTGGCTTTAACTGTTGTAGGTGAGGTTTCTGAGAAGAAGCGGTATTAGTGTTTTGGGGGTTTTTTTCTTGTTAATTTGGTGTTGAGATTACAGATGTTTTGTACATTTTTTGTGGTTATTGGTTTTATGGTTGACTGCAGAAGATACATAGTTAACCACAAGGAAGTAAAGATGTCGTCCCCCCCTTTTTTTTTTAAGAATGGAAAAAAGATGGGTAAATTATAGTGGCAGCAAATGAGAGGCAATAAACAAATTAAGTCTATTCTGTCCTTATGTCTTGTACCTTCAGGAAATTAGGCTGTGCAGCTGTTCTAACCAGTTGTCAGATGTCAGGAAATCTACCTGGGAGCTCTCTCTTGAGGGACAAATCTTTAGGAAACCAGAGGTCATGGGTTCTCTTACTAATGGAAAAGTGTCCGTGAAATTGGAGCCATCAACTTAAACTACAGTTTTCTGCAAAAGGCCTGCCCATGGTAGTTGCAGCTGTTATGATTTCAGCTGCGTAGAGATGCTATCAGGCAATTTCCCCTTTCGTGCAGATCACTGAAAGGCTACAGGAAGACAGCAAACCCCGTGTGTTTTAACAGAAATGTTTGGGCTTTGGGGTACAAGTGTATATAAATGCAGACTTATGTTCCAAGAATAAACCTGATTTTGAGTTTGGTGGGATCTGCAGGAATGCAGTTTTGTTAGTTTGTGTTTTGTTTATTTTTAGGGGTACCAGAAGATGCTTCAATGGTGATACCTCTTTCACA
This sequence comes from Balaeniceps rex, assembly GCA_013401315.1. Lineage (NCBI taxonomy): Eukaryota > Metazoa > Chordata > Aves > Pelecaniformes > Balaenicipitidae > Balaeniceps > Balaeniceps rex. Next base: position 11,409 of record VYZW01001995.1, on the reverse strand, counting down.
ATGCAAGTTATGAATGAAATTCATTAAGTAACATCCCCTTCCTCACCCTGATCTCCAATAGACTTCCTGTAACGCTTGGAAGAAAGGGTCAGGGGAGAAGGGTTGAAGGTCACCATGAAGCTAAAGCAGCGAGTTGTGCTGTTGGCCATCCTCCTTGTCATCTTCATTTTCACAAAAGTTTTCCTTATTGACAACTTGGACACCTCAGCTGCCAATCGGGAGGACCAGCGCGCCTTTCACCGTATGATGGCAAGCCTCCATGTAGAACTGGACCCCCGACTTGACCATACGTTGCAGTCCCCTTGGGAAATTGCCGCCCAATGGGTGGTGCCCCGGGAGGTGTATCCTGAAGAGACACCCGAGCTAGGGGCTGTTATGCATGCCATGACAACAAAGAAAATAATAAAAGCTGATGTGGGATACAAAGGGACCCAACTGAAAGCTTTGCTAATACTTGAAGGAGGACAGAAGGTTGTCTTCAAACCCAAGAGGTAAATATTGGCCTTCAATGAATGAATTAACAACTACTTTATGTATATTTTTTTATCTCCATGTTGTTGCATTAATGTTTAAGTTGCAAATTTACACATAAATCTGTGTTATTTTTGAGACAGTATAGAACCTTGCTCTCCTCTAGTAACATTAGGTTGCTGTGCCAACTGTCTCTCAGGCTGTTGTCGTGATTTAGCCCTGTCGGCAACCAAGCACCATGCAGCCGCTCGCTCACCCTCCCCGCCCCCGGTGGGATGAGGGAGAGAATTGAAAGGGCAAACATAAGAAAACTCATGGGTTGAGATAAGAACAGTTTAATAATTGAAATAAAATAATAATAATAATTGTAATGAAAAGGAAAACAACAAGAGAGAGAAACAAAACCCAGGGAAAAAAAAACAAGTAATGCAACTGCTCACCACCTGCTGACTGATGCCCAGCCAGTCCCCGAGCAGCGATCGCTGCCTCACGGCCAACTCCCCCCAGTTTATATACTAAGCATGATGTCATATGGTATGGAACATCCCTTTGGCCAGTTTGGATCAACTATCTTGACTGTGTCCCCTCCCAGTTTCTTGTGCACCTGGCAGAGCTCGGGAGGCTGAAAAAGTCCTTGACTAGTGTCAGCACCACCTAACAACTAAAACATCAGTGTGTTATCAGCATTATTCTCATACTAAATCCAAAACACAGCACTATGCCAGCTACTAGGAAGAAAATTAAATCTATCCCAGCCAAAACCAGGACAGCTGTATAGCTTCGATGCTCAAAACAGCCTGTCTTTAGGTTAAAATAATAATCACTGTGTTCAGTCCTGAGGGAACGTTGGTTAAACCTGATGTTTCTGAGCAGTATCTTCCTGATTGTGGAAGTGCAGGTTCTGGCAGTGTGGAGACAAGTCTTGCCTACTCTTTCTCGGTAAGGGTGATGTCAAACTGCCATGAGAGAATGCAGTTCAAGAACAAGGAAGGAGTGAAAGTTGACAGTGGTCTCAAAAGTAGATCTGGGTGTCTGGTGTAGCTGCATGAAGATTGTAAAAATGGCTTGGTAGGTCAGAGTGAAAGCCCCTGAGTTTCCTGTCTGCCAGTAGTGAATACTGGAGGAACAATGTAAGAATGGGCGGGTAGTGATACTTCCTTGGTATGGTCTCTGTTTACAGTGATCCACAGGGAAATTTGGCATGATTGAACATTTATGAAGAGCCTTGTGCACAACTGTAGATCTTTTTGAACTGTTTGCCTTCGGGCAAAAAGGAGAAGAAAGCAAGATGTAAAGAAAGTAAGGCAGGTGTGTTTTATGGGAGTATACTGCAAATGCAAAGTGTTGCCATCGCAGAATGAGTATATCTCTCTCCAAAGGATATTGGGTTGAGCAAGCATGACGTTTTTCTGTCATGTTAATGATTAGAGAATGAGAAAAAAAATCTGCCCTCCACTTCTTGAATTCGTAGCCCTATTTCTATATGGTCAATTACTGTTCTGGCTGGAGCTTCACTGTGGGCCTGGGCTATGTTTAAACAGCGTGAACCTTTCACACAGAAGTCTTGGTGGTACGATAGGTGGCTCGTCCAATAAATGCAGTAACAAGATGTGGCATTTCTGTAGTGCTTTCTGTATAAGCGAGCGCTGTAAAGCATTTCACCAAGCGTTAAATTACATTCCCATAATGGAACGTCTGTGCAGGCAAACACAGTGGCTATGCTCCATCAAGGACGTGTGCAGCTGGGGCTGTTTATAGGAGTGCTAGACAGTTTATAGGAGTGCTAGACAGTATGGCCCTCACCATACTGGTAGACCCGTGTTCTGTTTGCAACTGGTGAATTGCTAGACTTGTAGGTAGAGTCTTGTTCTGTCATTGCGAGACAGTCTCTTTAACTAGCTTTTGACCTGAAAGGTCAAAAGCGTGTGTGAAAGTTACTACTAAAAACCATTTTGAGTAAACTTACTGGTTGGGGATGAATGAATTCTCTTGATTTGCCACCTTTGCTCTAGAAGGAACTAGATGCCTACTGTGCATGGAAGCAAGAAGTTGGTTGTGTTTTACCAATAAGTTTTAGCTCTGCAGCTTTCAGAATGTGACCATGTTTTCAAAAGCCTGCTGTAAGTACATACAAAAGACCTGACTCCAAAGACATGTTCTGAGGATTAGCTATCTCATTGCAAAAGTACTTGAAATCCAGCCTAAGTTATTAATGAGTAATAGTTGCTAGCATCCCATGCCAGTGGTATATATAAAATAAGATGCTTATTTGGAGTAAGTTCCCATTTGGCAGGAATCTATCAAATCCTCCTCCCAAAAACTCCATACCACCCCACACTGGTTAATACTCTATTGAGCTGCCTTGCTGAGAAGCTAAAGCATTTGCTCAGACTGATGAAATGGACTGTCGTCTTGCCCCAGATCTTCTCTGAGCAGGGCTAAAACATCAAAGTAGAGCACTGTGGCTTCTCTTGCAGTGTTGCTGCTACTGCTTGAACCCCAAGTCTGTTGGAAATAATCCAGTTTCCATAATTTGATGCATAGATGGAAATGAGAATATAGGTAATCTAATTTGGCCTTACTTTATTTGAAAATATATTGCATTTCACCCATTTGCTTGATATTGATTGTGGTATTTTATGCTCATCTGAAGCATGCTTCTTAAACAGTATTGAAAGCTGATTCACATGTCATGAATCTCAGAAATTTGTGTTTGCCTTGACTATTTAAGTAACATCTATTAAAAAAAACCCAGAAGCCCACCACTTCACCAAAATATACCATTGTTGTTGTAATGAGTGTCTAATTTCTATTTCTTGCTGTTCATAATGTCTTTTCTCCACCAGAATAAAGGGGATTTTTACATCCAGTGCTGTCCTCGGGTGCTTGCTGATCTTCTAGCTACTAAGGATCGCATTTGGCATTTCTTCCACAATATCAGATTCTATTGTCATGTTAATCTACAATCCATTCTAACCCCAAATTTGTTTGTGGAGTTGCTGCTTTCCAGTATGAATAGTCCACTGTTCTGTAGCTGGGTCTGTGCTCTTTGTTCTTAGATGTGACTTGGCATATGGTTGAATTAAAACTCGTTAGTCTGAATGGCCACTGCTTCCCAAGCTCTTGAGACCACCGACCTTTCCTCCTTATTTACTACTTCAGCAGTCTGTACACTATTTAGTCTCATTAATAATTTTTCCCTCTCCCACTGGCAATCATTTTGAAAGTGACCCAGAGTCTGTTTAACTTAGCACTGTTATTGCACTTGTTACTATGAACAGCAGAGTTGATGGGACTCCTGCATGAATCATTTTATTTGACTTATTTCGATTACAGATATGCGAGGGATTATGTAGTGGAAGGAGAACCATATGCTGGCTATGACAGACACAACGCAGAAGTGGCAGCCTTTCACTTGGATAGGTATGGAACTATTTGGTTACCTGGTTTTATTGTGTCTGGTAAATGCTTTTTTAGAGTTGGGGGAAAAAGGGGTCCCTTGAAGAATACACCTCAGATGTGAGCTATTTCTAAACCTGCCAATGCATAACGTTGAAGTCAAAAATTAAAATTATTAGCTTTTTTGTGAAACTTCATTTCGAAGATCTGTGCAAGATTCTAGCATTGAAGATTTGGTTGAGAAATTTGAAAAGAAGAATGAGCACTGAAACCACTGATATTCCATATTATACGTAAGAAAGAGCTTAGCCAAATCCTGTGGAAGAGTCTGAAATGCTGAATGTATGTGCTAAGTTAATGTCCAGTATGCTAAAAGGTTAAGTCTAATATCTAGACTATTTAGTTTAGACTAAATATGAATCGATGCATCCTAGAGGAAAAAACATCTATTCATGTATTAATTGTATTCAGGGGTATCCAGGTAGTTTTGTGGACCTGAGCTGGAGGTGCAATTACCAGGTAAAAAACAAAGTTATGGGATATACAAAGACTGGGACAGAAATTACCAAACACTGAATGCTGATACTTACGAAATAAGAGTTAAAGGAGCAGTTTCATCTAGAATAAATGAGCGCAGTCTTGGTCTCGTCCTTATGAGAGGACTATGTCGGCACTTTGGAGAAGATTTCTGAAGATAATTAAAGATTATCTACCTGGACTTCAGTAAAGCCTTTGACACCATCTCCCACAGCATTCTCCTGGAGAAACTGGCTGCCCATGGCCTGGACAGGCATATTCTTTGCTGGGTTAAGAACTGGCTGGATGGCTGGGCCCAAAGGGTGGTGGTAAATGGAGTTAAATCCAGTTGGAGGCCAGTCACAAGCGGTGTTCCCCAGGGCTCAGTGTTGGGGCCAGTTTTGTTTAACATCTTTATCAATGACCTGGACGAGGGGATCGAGTGTACCCTCAGCAAGTTTGCAGATGACACTAAGCTGGGTGGAAGTGTTGATCTGCTTGAGGGTAGGAAGGCTCTGCAGAGGGACCTGGACAGGCTGGACCAATGGGCTGTGACCAACTGTATGAGATTCAACAAGGCCAAGTGCCGGGTCCTGCACTTGGGCCACAACAACCCCATGCAACGCTACAGGCTTGGGGATGAGCGGCTGGGAAGCTGCTTGGCAGAGAGGGATCTGGGGGTGTTGGTCGACAGCCGACTGAATATGAACCATCAGTGTGCCCAGGTGGCCAGGAAGGCCAACAGCATCCTGGCTTGTATCAGAACTAGTGTGGCCAGCAGGACCAGGGAAGTCATCCTTCCCCTGTACTCAGCACTGGTGAGGCCGCACCTCGAGTACTGTGTTCAGTTTTGGGCCCCTCAGTACAAGGACATTGAGGTGCTGGAGCGTGTCCAGAGAAGGGCAACGAAGCTGGTGAAGGGTCTAGAGCACAAGTCTTATGAGGAGCGGCTGAGAGATCTGGGGTTGTTTAGCCTGGAGAAGAGGAGGGTGAGGAGAGACCTTATCGCTCTCTACAACTACCTGAAAGGAGGTTGTAGCGAGGTGGGTGTTGGTCTCTTCTCCCAAGTAGAAAGTGATAGGACGAGAGGCGATGACCTCAAGTTGCACCAGGGGAGGTTTAGATTAGATATTAGGAAAAACTTCTTCACGGAGAGGGTTGTCAAGTATTGGAACAGGCTGCCCAGGGAAGTGGTCAAGTCACCCTCCCTGGAGGTATTTAAAAGACGGGTAGACGAGGCGCTTAGGGACATGGTTTAGTAGTGGACAGGTACGGTTGGTCTTGATGATCTTAAAGGTCTTTTCCAACCAAAGGATTCTATGATACGAAAAATTCTTATATGAAGAGACTTAAAGTCTTGGGAAAGGGAATAAGGAGGGACAAATATAATGAGGAGTTGAATGGCTGAACTTAAACTGAGGTTTTAGTCTTCCTTTCCTAGTACATAAATAAGAGGCTCGTCACTGTGGCTGAATTCGTAGGTGGTAAAAGATATGTTAGTCCTAATTCACCTGTGGAAGTCATTGCACAGGCAATGGAAATTAGTAATTCTAGTTGTGTAAAACTAATTGTGTAATACCTATCACTGCTGTTGCAACCTTTAGGTAGTGGGCCAAAATCAGGGTATTTTAAGGGGAAAGAAAAAAAAAAAAGAAGAAATGAAAAAGATATAGCCAGATTTCTGTTGTCATTTGTGCTTTCAAGAAAAATGCAGTCTTGTGTTTCCCTGAAAAAGCAATGACCAAACATGGTAAAGCAACAATTCAGAGCCTCTTTCCAGTGTCGAAACCCCTCTTTCTTAGCTCTTCCTTGCTTTTTCTTTGGCTGTGTTTTGGTTTGTTTCTCTGGCCTTTCTCCTCTCTTTGTGGCTATGCACCTCCATATTCTTCAAGAATACCTAGCAGAAGCTGCCTGCCCACATAACGCTGGCGTGTACCTTTGTTTTGAATAGTGACAGTTATGTATTTTGTCCAAGGATGCCATTGTTGCAAGAAGGACCTGCAAAATATTGTACGTTTACCACTAATGGGGAGGCTGTGCTATCCAGGATACTGGCCTTTCAGCTGTGAGTCTGAAAACACAAGGACAGATTTTCCAGATCTAAGCTCTGTGCTTATTTACTTGGAACGCCTGCATTTTCTGAAGCTGTGCCTGTCCGTATTAGCTATGAATTTTGTCTTTTTGCACACATGATTTGTTCAGGCAGACATTTTGTGTTGCCCTTTCTTAGAGGTATTTTATACTTCTGGAAGGGGACTTAGTCGTTGAATATCTAAAAAAACCACTTTGCAGCTGTTAGAGTGACTCTCGCAGTATTTCTGTGAAATGTAGATTGTTCCTTTTCAGTCTCTTTTGTTTTTGAGATGCAAAGGCTACCAAAAGGGTATCAAAAGTACATTGAGAGAGTTGGGGCTGACGTTATACTCGTGTTTGTACTCCTCCTTTAAGCACTTTTAAAATTCCATTACAAATACCCAAGTCATTTGTGGTTACAGAGCAAAGACTGGCAGACATGGGAGTGGAACCTGGATCTTGTGACTGCAAGTTTTAAGTTTTATTCTTCCCACCTCTCTTTTTTTTTTCCAGACACTTCAGGCATTCAGTTTTGTTCTACCATTCTCTCTTCCCTTCTCCCCCGTCATGCCAAACAAAATAACTCCTAGATTGTTTACTTTCAAGTATAACTGAATTGGGCTTAAACATAACATTTTAATAGATAGTAATTCCCACAAATTATAAATGATCTTTCCAGGTGACCAGCCCAAAGGCCATATGGTTACTGCTTCAGCCTGTGCACAAGACAAATGATGGACATTTCTAGTATGAGGTCTGATTTCTGAGAGTTGGGGCATGGTGCATCCTGTGTTGCTCTGCTGCAAATGCTCTAATAAAGGAGTGTCACTGATGGCCTATAAAGCAAGATTAACATCCAGGCACTTAAGAAAAATGAGTTTCCTTACTTTGCCTTGGAGAAGAGAGGAGGTTGCTGCAGGGTTCCAGCTTTATTCTTTGGTCTCAGTCATCTCAATTTCAGACAATGGCACAGAGACTGTGTTTTTGTTTTAATTTGGAACTGCTGCCTATGTTGCAAATTCTCACGTCATGTTTTTTCACCCCAAATCAGAATTCTGGGTTTCCGACGAGCTCCACTGGTCGTTGGCAGGTTTGTGAATCTACGTACAGAGATCAAACCAGTAGCCACAGAGCAGCTTCTGGGTACCTTCATGACTGTGGGTAAGTGGATTCCATGGGTAGGGCAGCCCAGTAAAGAAAAATGTGTTTAATGGGGAAAAAGAGCTGTGGGACTTTGACACAGTTATAGAACATTAACTATGGTACAGGAAGCTGGTAAGTCTGTCTCTGTGCCAAGAGAGATCATAATGCTTGTATAACCCCATTTGGCGGGGGAGGAGAATTTGATTTTCTCCAAGTAGTTTTTCCTCTGTAACTTTTCTGTGTTCCCTCATGCTGCTGTTACAGATGGGATTTTTTTTTTTTTGAGTAAGAATTTTCTCTCTGCTGTCAGAGGTGGTTGGAACAGTCTATGATTAGACCTGAAAGGAAAAAAAGGAATTATATTTAATGTGAACACAGTGGTGATTTGGGATAATTTATAGAGCTGATGCGTCGGTTGGTATTACATGTTATTTGTGCTACATCAGAGTCTGCTGAGCATTCATAACTAGATGTGTCAGAACTTCCGTATGTTGTTTACAGTAATAATGCTGTGAGGGGCACTTAATGGGAATTATTAATGTGAATTCCTACCAGGTGGTCATTAAACACCAAGAAATGACTTATGCTGCAGCCTTAACTCCTTCAGGCTTTCATAAAATATACAATTATTACTCTTTCTGCCCCCCCCGACACTAGAGATGATTGTTCATTACAGCTGATAAATATGTGTGCCTGTGTATATTTCTATTATAAGCACTGTTGGTAGTCTCACCTACGAAGTTTGCCTAACACTTTGCGTTAAAAGGTGTAACTTTCAGATGAGAGTAGCTCTGCCTTGCCAGAGCTACTCTTTTTGCATTGAGATTGGGTGTCTGTCTCAGGCAGACTTTACTTTTTCTAATTTCAGCCAAGATAACTAAGCAGTTTTCTAGCAGAAATGCTGACTTGAAAAGTATGGCTCCAGAAATTTTCATTGCCCATCCTTAGATTCCTTGGAACCACCTATTCTGCAGAGCATAAACCAAAGAAATGGGTGGATCTGGGGAGAAGGTTGTGATCTCTTGTCATCCCAAATTTGACCAAGTTTCTGAGGTTTTGAAGAAAAGATAATTCATGCGTACTCAGTGCAGATTTGATAGAGTTGCAGCTAGAATCTCAAAGAATTCTGTCTCTTGCAAGACCTGCTGCAGGCCATGGATAGGAAGAGAGACTTGCAGGGCTTTCCATACAAATAAGAGATCTGGTCTGCTGCAAGATCTATGTTGTTAATGATCGTCTCTCTGATGTCCTCGAGTTGTCTCACTGGGGTAGTGGAAGCACAAGAGCCGGGTCTGGATGGAGGACTGCAAAGGAGTGCTGGCTGGCTAAGGGATTGTGATGTGAAAAGTTGGAAAGTGAAAAACACGTCTTCTGGTGAGCTGGGCCTGGTTTGGGGAGGATATTGCATGTAGAGCCAAAGGAAGAAAGGACAGGGAATAAGTGGTATCACAAGGAAGTGAGACATAGTTGAAGAATATTTTGGAAGAACATCTGTGAGTATGCAACTGGAATTAACTTGTCAAGGCTCAAGCAAAGGCAGGCTAGAAGGGTGAAATAGAAAAGGTTAAGCTAAAAATGTTAATCTAGGCTATGCAGATTACTGTATGCTACAGGCTACATAGGCCTTGATGGACTAAAGACTGCAGGGTTTCATTGTTTCTCTCCTGTCAGAAGACACATGTGAAACTTTTGACAGATCTGCGTTCCTAGCTCATGTAAGAATGACAGCTCATTTGTGTTTCCCCTGCTGAGTCAGCTCAAGTAACTGAGATGTGTAGCAGGTCTCAGGGCTCCAAATCCTTTTGAGTTCTGCTTAGTCTTTTTGCACTTGTCTCTTTTTGGTCAACGTTTTTTAAAAAGTGAGAAATCTGACACCTGAAGTGTGAAATTTAAAAAACAAGGAGTGCTAAGGTTGCAAAGTCAAGGCCTTAAGGACTAGGAAGGGATCACAACAAACTTGTTGATAGTGCAATGTTGTATTAACTCTCAGTGTGATAAAAACATTAGAAAATATAATTACTGTCTCCTTTCAATATTAGTCTTTAATGTTGCTTTGAATGAATAGATGTCTGTTTAATCAGAGGTAGGAAGCATGAGGTCAAGTGCAGTGAAATCCTATTGCAGGGAAGGCTCTGCTGCAACAGTATGCTCCTGAATTTCAGTTGGCATCCCTTGGANTAATAACACTTGCTTCTATGGGAAGTGCTACTATTGTCGGGAAACAGAACCAGCCTGTGCAGATGGGGACATCATGGAGGGGTCAGTGACCCTGTGGCTACCAGATGTCTGGCCTCTTCAGAAGCATCGGCACCCATGGGGTAGGACTTACCGTGAAGGCAAACTTGCCAGGTATGAGAACATGATAGGGTTATTCTTTATACATCATAATTTGTACTAGGATTACCCTTGCAATACAGTGGCTAATTAAGGAGCAAGTGTTCTCAAAACCTAGAGTTTTACCGACAGCTTTCTTGATATGACACTAGAAGTCAAGAAGTCTAGGATGAGATTTAAATTAAAATGAGCAGGAAAGAAGTCTTCATTGTTTTCCACAATAGTAAGTGCTGTCCCTTTTCTACTTCTTGCTTGGAACATAACTCCACCATACAGTCACTCCAAGCTCTGGAAATCTTGGCCCTGGGCAAACCAAGACTCTTCTTTTGTGCCACTAGACCTTCGTTTGACACTGTGCCTCTCTGTGGTCTGCTCAGATATGGTAGCACTGTGCTGTTTTCTGCCAGACCTGATTTCGTGGTCCTTGTAGTTTGTTTCAAAAGTTGTGGAACTGGTTTAGCTTAAGTAGTAGGCACTGAAAACTTCTTGTTTGCTTTGAATACCATCAGTATTTGGTGACCATGCTCAGCATCTAAAGAACGCTTTCAAAGAAGGACAAACATGGGATCTAGCAATCTTGTGCAATAGATGTAACATGTCCGAGTATTTAGGTTGGAGATGTTTTTGCCATGACCAGAACAGATGGTTTTGCACTTAGTAAATTTTTCAAAGACTGTGTCCTGGACAGGTGATTAGAAAGAGATTTTTAGTCTTTGATCTAAAATATCCATTGATTTCCAATTATGTGATTGTTCTCAGAAAGAATCTCATCCAAAGGCTTCACTGAATTGTTTTTGAGTATTAAATACACAGTTTGATTTTTGAGCAGCAGATGTTATCTCCTTTTCAACAGGTCAAGATCAGCTGTATTTAGCACACAGTAAATTGCAGTAATGAATTGACTAAATTTCTTGGAGGTGTTTCTTTTTTTGAGAGCCTGTTTTTCATCATAAACTGCCTGCTTATACAGGAGTTTACCCTGATACCTATGCTGATTTGATATTTGCTGTATTTTAAACTTACTTGCTCTTGCCTTGTTCAGATGGGATTGCGTGGTACTGTTGTTTTGCACCTTGTCATGTTGCGCTTTTCGGTTTGAGAGCATCAGGAGAATTAAACGTTCTAGATGTTATGCTCTTCTTTTTCTATGTCTGGTAATTATGGAAAAATAACTCTGTAGGAATTTTTTTCCTGATCTAGCTGCTTCTACTTTGTCCTGAGTTGACCTTTTGAACATAATTCATATAGTGGCATCAGTGTACATAATTTTTAGTGGACATGTAATGGATAAAATCCGTGACCTTCGAAGTCCTATGCTAATACAATCTAAATTATCAGAAATAAATGTTGGCGAAAGGTCTATCTTGAAAGACTGAATGAAAAATGAGAAAAGAGAGCATGCTATATCTGAAAAATTGTTGCAAGGAGATTAAGTACTGACCTAAAGTAAAATGAGAGAAAGAGAAACACTTG
>VYZW01001994.1:5354-17994 GCA_013401315.1 Balaeniceps rex | reverse complement strand
CAGACCACGGGATAGGAGCAAGGAGGGGATGTATCCCTCTGCCCAGGCTGAGATGGGGGTAAATTGCGTTCCTGTGCTTCATGGCATGAGTGGAGAGCTAGCAGTTGCGAGGCGTATTCACAAGAAAATCATAGGAGAAATCCTGGCGATAGCTGCTATTGTTATACTGGTTCTCTGAATCGTTCCTAGACTGACACTGCTGAAACTTCTTGGCAGTCTTCCATGGCAGCTGGTTCTTTGCAGGAGCCATGCTATCTAGGACAGTGAATTAAATCACTAGTGGTCTTGCACATCGGAAGATGGTCCATCAAGTGGTTCTAAAGAACAGACATGCAGACACATGTTTATGGGCTGGTGTGCGTCAGCACCTGTGGGCCAGCACAGTCTAAAGCCAGCCCCTGACCCCCTTCCATGACCAAACTGGCTGAGGATTGCAGTCACTTTGTTTACGTAGATAGGCAGCGCTGTAGCTTTTTGCTTCCTACACTTTCAAGAACTGAAACAGCAGCAGGGGCAAGACCATCCTTCGGGGTTTTTTTCCCCACAAAAGGTTATGTAGCTCTTCACTTTAAGAAGCTTGGGGAAGCTGATAGGGTATGGAGAATGCTGGCCATCAGATACAATGCTGGGTGCAAGCGACTTGGGACACAAGAGTTTAGCGGATGTTAAAGAGCACTGTCCCTGAACAGTTTGCCTCTCTCATTTATAACATGTACGCTTACTCTGTACTCCAGAAAAATTCTGGAGAAAGTTTCAGAAGTTTTGACTTACAAGGTATAGAGCTTTCTAAATGGAATGACATATTTGGAAAATAAGTGGCACTAATAAGGAAGTACTTGCTCCAACTATTAGGCTCAATTTCTATTGCTTCATTACAGCTTCTAGCATAATATATTTAGGTATGCACTGATTTTCATTGACACTTGTACATTTTTAGGCTATAGATGGTTAATTCTATTTTATATCAGTGTAGATGCTAACAATTTCAGATACAATAAGGAAGCCAGCACCTAGTGGCTAGTGTCCCAGGTTTACCCCCTTGCAACTATTTGAAGCCATGCAATAACTTATTGAATAAACAGAAGGTGCTTGAAACTGGTCACAAAGAGTGATAACTACACTGAAACATGTATTTAAATGTTCTTTAGGGGGAAAGTACTTTGTAAATAGGCTTCGTCCTTGAATAATTATCACTTTGCAAGTGAACAGTTATTTGAGTACTCTAACTAAGCTTAACTTTATTTATTAGGCTTCTTATATATTTTGAAGAACTTTTAAGACTAATACAGGCACTGCAGAAATTGAGTTAGTTGTCTTTTGAAATAATATCTTCTTGAAATTATGCTCACGCTGTTGAAGTTATATTTAGCAGGTGAACTGCAAAACTTCGTTCTTCCCCAAATTCCACTTTCTTATGCTGATAACATTTCTCATAATTTTCAGTTCATTGTGGGTTTTTGTACAATGATAAAGAACCTCTTAGCACACAGTGCTTAGGTATGCCTGTTAATGTTGTAAGTTACATTATATTCTCATGTGAAAACAAATTCATGTTGCATCATTTCTCTCTTGTATACTCACAGCACTGTATCAAATGTAGTTCACAAGCACACAGAGGAGGTTGTGGTAAGGAACTTGGGAAACCTGTGCTCCATTTCCAATTCCGCTGCTGATGCAGGCCAAGGGAGTTGCTTTTTTTAAATTGAAACTGGGATTTGACTTCCAAGAAAAATTGCAAGTTTTCACCAGCAGCGACAAATTCTACTCTAAATTTGATCAAAAAACCTAATACTGATAAACTTTGCAGAGCACTTCAGAAACAGCAATCATTCCTATAGCTGGGATTGCTGTCCGCCTGTTTCCCAAGCTTAATTGCTCTTAGATCTCTGGGTTGCTCACCTTTGGACTGCGTAGCAGATTGGCACCTGGACTGCCCAGTTATTGAGAAGCTGAGGAACAGGCAATGAGTGTGTTTTTCTTTTTTTAAAAGGAAATTGAAACTTTCCTGGGGGATGTTTTGGTTTTAGTTGAAATTATTTACATTTCAATTTTCCATTTTAAAAATACAGAAAATTCTGTACCACCTTTGCTGCTCAGCTTTCATAAATCTGACTTGTACTTGCCACCTTCCAGAACAGAGGTGTTTAACCTTTTTCACTGTGTGGGGGAGAAGAGATAGCTAAGTTTTTTACTTTGCCCCCACCCCGTACCATGTTAGTTAGAGAGCCTAGCACTGACAAGGCAGTTTGTCTGCTTTATCTGGTATATATATACTGAGAGAGTCGAAGCTTATGTCTAAAACGTGGTTTCTTTTACGTACCAGGATTTTTAACTGTGTTTGTATTCTTTTCTGTAAAGCACTTTTTCTTTGGTTTGTTTTGTGATTCTGCTGTGCCACTGAGAACATAGGGAGAATAGAGCAAGGTCATGCTTGAAATTGTTGATCTTTTTTGTCACTTCTATCTACGTATGAATTTTCATTATGTAATTATATAGTCCATATATTATTCCATTTTGCTAAAAGTAAAGGGTAATAGGATCTAAAATAATGTGAATTGGCTATCTATTGTAATAGGATGTTTTTTTTCTCCTTTTACTTACATATGTATAATACATTTTAGGTATGGGAAAATTGTATCCACGAAGGCTATTTTGGATAAGACAACAAACAAATGCAAAGGTATGTATGTTTGCCTTTATGTTACATTCACCTGAAAGTCCTAATTGATTCTATAAAATACACTAATCTTGAATTTTAAGTGCTTCCAACTTCCCCCACCCCCCACCCCATTCCTAAACTAGTCTTATTCTTGCCCGTGGTCAGTGTATTCAATACCTTTGTTTCCAGTGGAGCTGGCAGACAGCCTATGTCAGTGGTGCAGCCAAGCTGGAGTGAAGCTGACGTGCACAGTGCTGGCTGGCAGTTCGCCTCTATTTTAATAACAAAAATGGAGTTAAAAGCAGCTTTTCCCCTTTTGCCTGGAGAAACTAGGGAAGCTTACAGAAGACTGTTCAACTGTACTAAGCATCTGAAAAAATTATATATTGTGGAAATCAGCTCCATTGACTAGAGTAGTTTAAAGCAGCACTTAATTACATGTTCCAATCCTCTAATTGTGTTTTGTTATATGCAATTGAATGTATTGGGAGCAAAGAGAGGGTTCGTTTTCACCAAAGTTAATTGCAGCTGGAAAAAAATATTAGAAGTCCTTTAGATAAGCTGGATACATCAGTTCACTGATTTTCATCACTCATTGCAATTACAGTGACATCATATCCCAGCAACATGCATGGTGGGAGAAGGTGTGGTAGCAGACGCTGAAATATCAGGTTTCAGACTTTCTTTTTACAATTAAGAGGATAATTTCTAAGCAAAGTGAAGAATTAAGTCAGCTGATTTAGCAATGTTAATGAGCGTAAAGCTCATAAATGAGCGTAAAGCTGATAGGCAGAGGCAGGAGTGGAAAGTTCATCATTAATCGAGATGCATTTTTTGTGCAGAACTTGGAAGCAGTGCAGGGGCATAGCTTCTTAGCTCCTCATCTTAAGCAATTAAAGGGGTGCTGACAGTTCAGAAACAGAAATTTCTAGAAATTTTTTTTTCCAGCTTGTATGCAGGTGACATCTGCATATATTGTGACTAGGAAAGAGCAGATGCCCTTTTCAATTATTTTAATTCATTAATATCTGTGACAGCACTTAACTGATTTATTCTGTCCATTCTCTCAGTTCCTGAAGACTTCAGTAGCTCTGTCAGTGATACAGAAATTCTCACATTAGTATTTTAAGAGATTTAAGCTGTCTTTTCCAATATAGATTTTAAATCTAGCTGGTGAAAAGCGGTAACTAACAGTCTGTTGTAACAATATACAGCAAGTTAAGGCTGCAGGGAAGCTCACTGCATGTCATTGAAATTGCAGTAGGAACGTAAGTAGACAGAATGCAGATATCTAACTGGAATTTAACCAAAAGATTGACAGCATCTCTGGCTCTTGCCAAAAAAAACACACCATGGGATTTAAACTAACTGGAGAAAAAAGTAATTGAGTTTATCATCTAGAAGATGGCAAAGCCGGATTTGATGGCATGCTTGGTATCAGTATGTAACTTCATCTGTATTGCACCCTGCAGTGTGGTGATGTTGATAACCTGGGCTGTCATGGGTATGGAAAGCTAGTTTTGGGTATGGAAAGCTAGTTTTGCCTTGGCAGCACAAAACTTGATATGAGCTAATTCACTCTGTTTCATGTCAAGATTTAACAGTGCACAACACCACATGTTGCAGAGAACAATATGCTGCTTTCTTCAGCTTCTTGGCAGGTTAAATAAGCTTGCATTAATGTACAAGGCTGCTTGGGTTGTTTTTCCCGAGTTAAGGACTTTAAAGCTGGTTCTGCTATATCTTTACACAACCTTTTTGTCCTAGGTATAGACATACTGTAAGAGAATACTATTACCTTCTGAAGAAATAGTTCCATTTTCTACTCCTCTAGAGCTTTTCTTAACTGTTGGGTGTTTTGTTTGTTTTCTTTTAACCCAACTTAGACATTGGAGAGGGGTTTCTTTAATATTTGAGGCTGTTCACTGGTGGGAAGGAAGGGGGTTGAAAAATGCAGAATGAAGTTTGCAAATAACATCTAGGGGAAGTAGCTTCCAAACTCTGACTGCCTTTTGGTGAGACTTGACCATCCAACTCCCAGGTTGCATTAAAAATCCGAGCCTGTAAGGTCAGTGTCTGTAAAGGCCAAGGTATATTGCTGTTCAGATGTGCTGGAACCCGTTAGCTGTACATTGTTGTTCAGAATAAGAAAAGAAGTTACTGCAAATGTATGGAAATTGTTGCAACTAACTTTGGGTTTACTTTAACATGTGAAGATTGCATTATATGGCATAGAAAATGCTTTCAGGACAATTTTTTACATTCTGGTTTCAGTAACAACAATGGGAAAAACTCACTTGATTTCACTAAAGCTGAGTTTTCACTCACTTTAACTTTTATGTATATACAATAAAGTAACTAATTCACCAAAAATTGGGTTATGATGCAGTAGATATGCATCTTTTAAACTAAATTCCCCTCCCAGTTTTGAGTAAATGATGTGTAACTTAGAGGCTTATTGGTCACTTATTCAAACTGGACTAAGAATTTAGTTTAGAAAAATTAACAGACTATGCTTTTCTTGGTGATCTCTATGAAATAAGCTGGTGATGTGTCGTGGTTTAGCCACAGTCGGCAACCAAGCACCACGCAGCCGCTCGCTCACCCTCCCCCTCCCCGGTGGGATGGGGGAGAGAATCGGAAGGGCAAGAGTAAGAAAACCCACGGGTTGAGATAAGAACAGTTTAATAATTGAAATAAAAATAATAATAATAATAATAATAGTAATAATAATAATAACAATAGTAATTGTAATGAAAAGGAGAACGAGAGAGACAAACAAAACCCAGGGAAAAGAAAACAAGTGATGCAACCGCTCACCACCCGCCGACCGACACGCAGCCAGTCCCCGAGCGGCGATTGCTCCCCCCGGCCAACTCCCCGCAGTTTATATACTGAGCATGACGTCATATGGTATGGAATAGCCCCTTGGTCAGTTTGGATCAACTATCCTGGCTGTTCCCCCTCCCAGTTCCCTGTGCACCTGGCAGAGCATGGGAAGCTGAAAAAGAAAGTCCTTGACTGGTGTAAGCTCTACTTAGCAACAACCAAAACATCAGTGTGTTATCAGCATTCTTCTTACACTAAATCCAAAACACAGCACTATGCTAGCTACTAGGAAGAAAATTAACTCTCTCCCAGCTGAAACCAGGACATGATGTCACATTTGCTCTTAGAAGATACATACCAGATAACACAAAGAAAACCACCATACTACTTGTTAGCAGTTTGGACAAAATCCTGATAATGAATGGGCGTGGAAATAGATTTGTTCCAATAGGGTAGGTCCCCACCAGTTCAAGATTGAAGGACTTTGGTACATTGGTTTTTTGGGACTACATGAAGAACTTTGAAGTTCAAATTGGCCCTCTTCACCAGCACGAAAATTGTAGTAGCTTATGAACTGTTTGATTATAAGCTGGTTGCTGTCTCGTTAATGAAGTATGTTTTATATTTCAGGTTATGGTTTTGTTGACTTTGACAGCCCGGCAGCTGCTCAGAAGGCGGTTTCTGCTTTAAAGGCTAGTGGAGTCCAAGCACAGATGGCAAAGGTGAGTTAAAATAACCGGCTAATTTTTGCAATGGGTTGTGAAGATGAACAAGTTTGTACATTAGCAGAGCATCGGCGATGTGAATTTTCAAGTTGCAGGCCCTTTACAGAGAGTACAGTCCTCAAGTCACATGATATATTAAGGTAACCAAATGGGGGCTTTTGACTGCCATATCCCAAATCATCTCAACTAATGAAATAAAGAAACATAGTATGCTCAAGTCTCCAAATTCCTCTGGCTGGATTTATCACTTTATTCATGATACTGTTTTTCCTTTGGCTTAATCAGAAGAAAGATTAGCAATAAACTGTAAGAACTACAGCAGGCTTAACGGTTTAAATACAACATGTTAATTCCTGGAACAAGTCAATAGCTGAAATAGTTTACAGCACAAAGGTATGAAAAGTTTTATACGTTGCCTGCTTGTTGTTACTGAGGTTAGCAGCCTCGCAATTTGGGAATGAATTTTTAAGCACAGCATGGCAAAATTTAACCTTCTGACTTTGTCTTCAGCCTTTCTAGTATATTTTCTGCTAATGTAAGTAAAATTTAGATCTGGGCATTCATGATAGATGTCTTGGAAATTCTTAGCCAAGTCTTTGGCAACGTATTTCTGCATCAAGGCAAACCCAAGCATTATTAAAAATAAAGAAATATGATCTTCTTTTTCTCTCATTTTTACTGATCCTTGCCTCTGAATCAGGTTATTAGCCAAAAGTGATCTTCAGAGCAGTGCTCTTTCAGCATAAGATAAGTTTCTCAAATATATAAAATCAGGGAGATGATACATTAGTAATGATTTTGTCATGCGTTCTTGTTGGGTCAGATGGCCTGGTTCCAAGAGTGCCATAAACACCACTACAAATTTATTAAATAAAGAAAATATTACCAACATAATCTGTTCTTATAATTTGTGGTACCTCTTAAAGCAATTTTTTTTTTGAGTTTGAAAATTGTGTGCTAATTAAAAAAAATCCAGTCATTAAATAGTAATCTTAGAGACATTTTTTAATAAAGTAGTCTGCCGCAGATCTAGCAAATCTTTTATAGTTATCCATTAGGTACAGATTTTTTTCAGATGAGATATTTTCCACAGCTTCTCAGCTGAGGAGAACAGTTAAGCTAACAACATAAAATGTCTTTGGATGGATTCCAGGGCAACAAAATGGAAACCATATGTTTCATACTTAATGCATGTTTCATTACAGCCATGACACAAACATACATGCTTACTGGAAAACACTTGGGTTTTAATTTTTTTTTCTTTTTGTAAGGTTTTATGTATTCTTAATAAAGACCTTTTAATTAATCTTTAGTTTTTAGGTAATCACTTTAAAATATACACCAGATTTTTCAAAGCCTCCGTCTGCCATCTTATGGATATGATATCTAGGTAGGAGGGGAGAAAAGAGAATGTGAAGTCATGTAAATTCATTTTGCTAATGAATTTTGATGTCTGATTTAATTGTCATCTTGAATAGATGGAGAAGCTCTAATAATCTAGTAATCTAATCAATAGTTTCTTAATTTT
This sequence comes from Balaeniceps rex, assembly GCA_013401315.1. Lineage (NCBI taxonomy): Eukaryota > Metazoa > Chordata > Aves > Pelecaniformes > Balaenicipitidae > Balaeniceps > Balaeniceps rex. Next base: position 10,253 of record VYZW01001994.1, on the reverse strand, counting down.
TCCCTTAATTTTCTGACTTATTTCCTCTGGCAGTTAGTTGCAATATTGCTAATATTTCTTTCTATAAGCATTAATGAAAAAATGTGCCCTATAATACCTGACAGTTTTGATTGATTTTCCTGACACTGTGTCAAGCCTGGTGACCTGTGGGAAATCTGTAACTATAAAGTTTGCATTCCAGTGAAACTTGTTGTTGTGCTTCTCAACATGAAAAGTGTGTTTGAATTATTAAAAAAACCAACCCCCAAACCAACCCAATGAACAGTACCACAACAAACAGTCACAAGTGACTAAGAGTTTGAGTGCTTTGATTTTTGTTTATTTTGAGGCAATGGATTTTTTTTTTCTGGGCAGTGCTGCTTTCCTTTCATCTGAAAAATCGTATCCCCACTTGGACACTCCAAACTGGGAATTGCCAGTCACTTACAGTTGTTTTGGCAAGATTAGCAAATCAGAATCTTCCCATGCAAGACACTATAAAAGTTTACTTGTGTTTGTGTATTTAATATTTTATCCTTTTGCATGTTACCATTTGTGCCATGAAGTGGTGGTCTTGCAGTGAAACTGTTCGGGCTTTAGCCTGAATGTCTCAGAGAAGGGTTTGGAGGACAGTTTCTCAGCTGTCTGGCTGATGGATTTCCTCACTGACCACTACGACTGCTTCAGTTCCAAAGAGAAATAAAGGCCTGTGGCGGGATCTGTCCATGGGAAGGCGTTATTACGCTGTGCCCAGGGTGTCAGACAGCAGCACGGTGGTAGTCCCTGACCTGCAGCAGCTGAAGGGGAAGGAAAATGTTATTGGTGAAGCCTTGTTCTGACTCTGGCTGCCGTAAACCCCTTTTTGCGTGTCCTGCGGTAGCTATATGTCAGCGAGTTAAAAATTACGTCAGCAAGATCATCTACAAATCCTAGTTTGGTAGAAGTGGTTCAGATTATATGTATTAAAACCTTCGTTGTTTGTTTTGTAGAGATAACTTCAAATATTTGCCTTTGTGAGCTTTTTCTATCCATGGGGTAAGATCATGCTGTACTCAGCAGTCTGCTTCCAAGTTTACCTGACTCCAGAAAAATATAGTCTTGTCCTCTGTGTTTCTACTATTGCTGAGCTTGGGGCCTCTATTGTTGAGGGCTTGGGGCCCAAGACATGGCTTCAGGCCACATTCTGCCAAATCTGTTCCAAGGGAGTCACTGTCTGTGGAGAAGTGGCCATGTCTTGGGAGACATCCTGATGACTGTGTCAGCGAAGGAACCCAGTGTCAGACCATGGCTCAAGAAACATGTCTTCAGTTATTCTCTTCTTCCCAAGATCTGAATTGGGAACACTTGACTAAGACGAAGCAGCTTGGGAAGTGTTTTGTTCTGTGCTGGTTAACAGTATCTTCCAGTCACCGCTGAAACAGAAATGCCTCCAACGATTCCTGTTGGTCAGATAACGCTGCTAAGAGCTTACGTAAGATGGTACTGCGTTGCCAGGGGATGGGAGTAGCTTTTGGATGGAAATTTAAAATGGAGGTAATGGGCTAATGGTAATGCCCCTCTCCTCTCTTCACACTGAGTATTGTCAGCGTTTGCTCTTGTCAGTCGTCTTTTTCAGTGTGTACAAGTGGCTGTGGAAAGGGATCAGAAGATGATGTTAGCTGTAGTGGTAGCCGGCTCGTTTCAGGACCTAGTACAAAACCAATAGCTTATCTCTTACTCTAGAGATAAGGTACAGAAAGAGCAGACACATGTCTTGCAAGAGTACTGTTATTTCTAAGCCAGTTAGTAACTGGCTGAGTGTCTGATTTTTATTTTCATTCATTTTAACTTGAAATTTCTTTAATGTAATTAGTTTATTGTCCTTGCTCCTGGAGGAGTGCTTCAGTAATAAACCAATAATAGTAAGTTCAAAAGCTCTGATTTTGCAGAGCTGGGCATTCTTAGGTAAGATTAGTAGTAGTATTGAAAAGCTCTGCCCATTTTCTTTGTTAGAAAAGTCGTTACGGTTGCTGTCAGAGTGAATTTTCTGAGAAATGTTTCTCTTCTCTTCCCCCCCACCCCACAGGTAAAATCAGTGAGATAACTGTAGGTTTCTATGCTGTTCAGAGCAGATAGCAAATTACTTTGTATAGGAAGATAGATGCATGCAGAAAAATCTCCTGTGTATTGGCATTTTGAATGGAGATTTAAAAAACCTGCGAATCTGTAAGGGATGTTTTAGAGATGGTGAGCTCTAAATGCTATGGAGATATGAGTCACCTAAATCCTCATAGGTTTTTGACCTTGAACTTCACATAACACAACATAAGGCATTTGAGTCAGTGTCAAACAGAATTCTGTCTCTTCAAATGGTATTCAACTAAGTTCAACTGTAGTTACTGAAGTAACTGTGTTTCAGATGATTAGAAAAGTGGCACTTTTAAGTGGAAAATTGAATTTCATTGTTATTCTTCTGGATGTAAACTAATGTGTAAATATGAAAGGTAAGAAATAACTACTGAATAAGAATGGTTAATAAAAGACACAGTTCTTCTCATCTCTCTATCTAGCAAACAAGCCAGGAGGAAAATGATTGTGTTTGCAGCCCAGATAAAGCCAGTTAGAGAATATCTATGTTGTACTGACAGCAGTGTAGAGACACACAAGCCAGCTAGAATACCAGCCTGGATGTGGCACCTCAGAGTTCATCAAGTGCTAAACAACTTCCGTCCTGGTGTGGCAGTGACATTTGCATAGCCATATTGTCTAGCTCACGGTAGGTTAACAGATTCCTGAGGTAATATAGTGAAAGGCTTATATCTACTAAAACTGTTCTATGTGTGGAGTTGCCACTTTTTGCAAAGAGCTTGTAATGTACTTTGAGCATCACAAGAAGGATTAACATATGTTCCAGCGTTCTCACAATTGTATTTCAGCCCTGTCCTTAAAATTAGTGTAGTGTCCTCCCTTTAAAATGATTTAACCATCCGAGTCCAACACAATTACTATAGACTCAATGAGCATGATCCTCCAGACTTTGTTGTTGAAGGCCTTGCCTTCCTGAAGTCTCTTCTCTCTCTCTATTCATGAGATTTTTAGTTCTTCCGTACGTACAACTTTGCTGTAAGATTGTCAAGATCATTTATAACTTAAACATGTGATAATAATTCTTTTCCAGTTTGTGTTTTCCTAATATTTTTTTTCTACAGAAGCACAAACTTACCTTAGTAAATGTATGCTACTTGTAATACAACCCATGAAAGTAGTCCATGGAAGGCCATGGAGGATTTCTGTGGTCAATTAAACTTGTTAATTTGAGCCAAGGAATGCTGTTCCATGTACTAACGTGCATTTTTGGGGGAAGACTCATTGTTTATCCATTCAAAGATTTCCCCACAGTCGCACATTTTTAGGACTTAGGGCTTCAGATTCATAGTGTTGTATTTACCTCGTCAAAATCTTCACTTCCACTGACACAACTAAGTATGCTCCTGCTTATATTGTATTAGCTCTCACATTAACAAATAACTAAATATTTTCAGACATTTTAGGCTTGTGCAAAAAGTTAGGGACATCTTCAGAATTGTTTCCTATTCAAATTGTGTCAGAAGGATGCCTGTAATAACAATGCAAAGTGTGTTGTACCATCATATACCGACTCTTCCACCAGTCTTAAGATACAATTTCCATTTTCTGGAGCGGCCTATTGGCCCTCAAAGCAACAGACCAAACTCTCTGAAACTCATTACATGGGGGTGGTTTTTAGTTTGTGATAAATATTAGCCCATTGTCTGAGTTCACGTTGGTCTTCCAGAACCCAGAGATGACATGAATTTGTAATCTTTGTATTTTTTACTAATGGTTACAAAAGGCAGAACTGTGAAGCACTCCCTATGTGCTGGTAGCTTTATCTTTCTTTCCAATTAATTTCAATGCAGGACACTTTTTTCTATCTTAATCTTACTTTAGGTGACTTTTCCAAGCATATTTGGAAAAGATGAACTGTCACACTGTATAAAGTGTGAACTGTAGAGCAGGCATGGGGGTTTGGGGAGGGAAAGGCTGCTTAGCTACTTGTCCTCATCTCTGTAACAGAAATCAAGGCTTTTCCACAGCTATTAAACATAATGTATTAAAGGCAGTCTTCCTTTATGTTGCTGACGAAGAACATGGTTTTGAGTTAGCAAAAATGAGAAACAGCTAACTTTTATGACTTTTAATAACGTATTGCTTTTTGTACTTGTCTTCACTGTGGCAACCTTCTGGAGAATTAAATCAGTTTTCATTCCTACAGAGTAAAGTAAGAAAATAAGTTTAGGTTACCATGGTAGCTAGTGCACTTAATCTAACTAGAGAAGGTAGGCATATTGCAATATTTTATTCTGCATCTGGGCTTCTGAATGCCAAAGAACAGATGACAGGCAAACAGGAGCTAACTCAAGCAGATTTCTACAGCAGTTTTTAGCAACCTTCTTGTAAGAAGTTTTCTTTTTACCTAGTTTGTAGTACTTTCTGTAGGCAATACTATTAAATCTTACTGCAGTAGGCTATTTTAAGTAAATATAATCGATTTTCCTCCTTTTATTCACAAAAGTTCTTAAAAGTCATTATAAAATAAATTGGAGGTAAGTCAAATTTTGCTTACCTGGGGGCTAAATGAACACCACTTCAGGAATTACATTTGGATTAAATAAGGCAGTTAACAACCACTTACTTCCCTTGAATACACAGTTTCAACCCACAAAAGTCTTATCTCAGTTGCGAAGCAGTGCTGCATCTTGTTCAGACAAGGGTCCAGTGCCCTGTTATGAACCATGGTGGGCTTATTCAGCTTTCTGTTGAAAATGGTGGCATCCATGAGCAACATGCAGAACTCCCAGTGGAGCACCTTGGTGCCCTTCTAGCAAAGGGAAAGCAAGAATGCCAAAGAATAAGAATGGA
>VYZW01001991.1:48430-58507 GCA_013401315.1 Balaeniceps rex | reverse complement strand
ATTTTAATTGCAGCTTACTCTCAATTCAGAATACCTAGGCAAAAACTGGAAAAATGGAGTGGAAAAAGGATACATTTATTTCATCTGTCCACAGAATCTAAAAGTGATGACTGCAGATGCTAAATTCAGTTTATACTTGTAAGGAAGCTCGACAGGTATGTGAAGTCTCAGCCTTGGTCTAACAGTAGAGAAACAGTGACATTCCACCCTGGCAGTGGAGAAAAAGTAAAATTCAACGAGTCCAAGAAGGCAGGAATAGGTACAAAAAACCTTTATAGCATGATATACAGCTAACCTTTAAACCATGATAGTGAAATCCTTTGGAGCAAGTACATTTTTTCCTCGACTATTTTTTGAAAGAATGCCTTCCCATCTCATCCTGAGGCCTGAAGGTATTACAATTACATGAAGGACACATTATGAACAACATGCTTACTTTCTAAATCTATTGTAGGTATATCTCAAAATTAAAATTAAATATGCAATTAAAATCGTACTTTTGTTCCTCTACAGGATTTCATTCAAGTCTTCTTTTATTTCAATGATGTGGTGTTAGTTTCTTATATTCTCTTTCTTCTCCAAAAACTCCAATACGTCTAAACAGCGATTTTTTTTTTGTGCAGGGGAAGGTTTAAGGATTAAGGCAAATGTTTTTAAAGCAGTGCTGCAAAAGCAAAACCAGCATTTTAGAATCTCATAAGCCAACAAAGAAAATCAGTAGTATAAAAGATGACAACATCACTAAACATGAACTAAGACTACTCTGGTAATGATTGACTGAGTCATGGTACAGGATTTCACAAAGTGATGTAGGGCAAAATTTAGTCAAAGGAGCTTAATCCCAGAGCCCCAAGGGTGTTTTGAGATTTTTTTAATTATTTTTTTTATTTTTAGGAACCTAGCTCCCAGATATTAGACAGTTTGCCAAAACTGAAGTCCTACAGGGTGAGGAAGGGAATCTTACTAGCACCACCACTGACCACCAGCATTCCTTGGTGTGGTATCCACATCATAACTCAGAAGATAGGACACAGAGCCTCTCAGCTATTATCTTTTTGTCAAGCATCATCCAAGGTCACATTCATTCAGCTGTACCTTCATTTTATGAGCCTCTCAGTTTCTAACAGAAGAGCTAGAAATGTTAAAGGAGATAATGAAAACCAATACTGATTACAAGTGTGCCTTTTCTGATACAAACTAGCTACCTTGTCTCCATAAAAAGAAATTAGAAAGCCAAAAAAAAAAAAAAAGCAACTTCCCTACTAAGTGACAAGAAGTCTGCAAGTGAACCAAGAATTGAAAATAATTCAGAGAATTAGAAAACACAACACCCAGAAGAAAAAGAACAAGGAGGAGTTTTAATAGACTTTAAAGGGCATTTTAGGATAAACAAGCCAAAATTAACTAGCTCAATTGTAATATAAAACTAGTATGAGGTGGTTGGAGGGAAAAAGTGTGTTATTTTTGGGACACAGCTGTCAATCTTCTGGGTTTTTTTTTTCAGTTTGTATCAACTCCACATAAACCCCAGAAGACATAAGCCTTTGCTATACTTAAACCCAAATGAATGAATTATAAGTCTACAAAATACCCGTAAGTATATATAAAAAAAAGACATTCATAATCCTGACCCAAAGTAAAGCCTACCCTCCACCCACATACAAAAGCTTCAGAGCTGAGAACTGCTGTTTACTTCTGCAAAGAGAAAGCAAACCCTCATTTGACATGTTGATAGTGCAACAGTTTTATTTAGTTACCAATTGAAGAATCAGCTATACTAAAATTAAATTAAACAAACAGCATTATTAACTATCACATGGATGTTTATAGTGTGAATTTAGGACAGAACAATAGCTTTCTCTTAACGGAAGAGGAACACATAACAGGGTCAAGCATCTGAAGGAAACTCGATCAGCCACACTACTTTTATATTTGCATTTGTCCACATCTAGCATCTCTCACTATCTGCAGTTGGCCTGAATGTCATTTCTACACAAATTATGTCACTTATGCGCCTTAAGTCTTTTTTACAGCTTCATGTTCCACAGCAGAGCAAATCCAGCCTATCTGCTCTAGCCTTTTTAAAGTCAGCCCTGTTTCCTTTCTCATTTCAGCTTTGAATCTTTCTTTCAGTCTCTTCTGTCCATCCTTCTGTCACAGAAGTCTCCTCTCTCCTTTTTCAGCTCTTCTTGCACTTGAAACAATCCACCTCTCTATATATAACTTAGAAAATTTTACCTAACTTTTACAGATTGTCATACTTCATCTGGTTTTACTTAGATTTTTAAGACCTTTATAGCACAGAATGAATGGTTTTTCAATGCAAGCAAGTCCTATGTAAATGTATAGTTGTTATTGCTAACATGTATTACCGCTGTTACAATTCATGCACAATCCAGATTTCTTTCTGAGCATGTTTCATATATTTTATCATTCATTTTATTTACAAAATCTTCCTCTTACTGGATTTTAGTGCAAAGATTTTATTTTAAAAATAGAAAATATAAATGTTTGCTACTGGTCGTCTTCTGTGCCAACCAGTTGTTGCAGTACTCAATTCTAAACACTTAATCCTTCAGACACTCAGGTTTTGAAATCCCTGATATATCAGCCACGGCAAAAGTATCTTAAGAGCACTTTTTATATATATTCTGTTCTCCATACAAAGCTTATGATGAACTTTCTGCATAAACCATAAAAAATCCATTCACACTTTAACCTGTTCTATAAAATCCCATCCCCTTTTCAGCATACTGTGTTCTTGCAAGTCCTCTAAGATTTTTGCAAGATTGAGAGTGGCAAATAACAGGTATCTTTTGCAAGCAATTTTGTTCTATATGCTTCAGAATTCCTGCAGTCCCAAAGGCAGAGAAATCTATTTTTCCATTTATCCTACAAAGAGCCTTCCTCTATGAATTCTGATAGCTGTCACTCTTGTCATGAATTTTTTTCATTCTGCCTATAGGACAATTTCTACAGGAATCTAAACTACTAGTAACACAAACAAATTTACACCAATTTAACTGTATCTTCAAGTCACAAGTTTAATAAACCAATCTATAGCAGGAGCTCATGCCTTTCCTGTATGTATCCACCTACCCCTCCATCCATTGCTTGGGCAGTCTGAAAATTCCAGACAAATAAATATTCTATTGACTGACAAATGTTTCTTCATTATAAATACTACACATAGAACCACTGTCAAAACCCTTATATATTATTTTAAACTCTTTGAATCACAAAACCATGAAAAAGTTGAAAATATGATGTATTCACTATTGCCAAAGCTTTTTCATGCACAATCAAGTAAATTCCAGCCATTCAAGAACTGCAATTATGAACTGCAGAGGAATGCTGTGAATTAACATAGTCTGAAACTGTGCATTAAGAATTTAGGAGAAGATAATGATGATGATAATGATATCATGTAAACCTAGAAGAAAAGCTAAGCATTAGAGATTTAGATGTTGGACGATGAACTAATTGAAGTTGACAAAGATGATCAGAGTTAACAAGGCTGTATTGTAACTTCTTTGGAACTGGGGAAACTTTAAAATAAATGGTTCAGTAAACACAGGGATGAAGAATTAAGTGAACTATGAGCTGGGGATCTTGCCAGAAATCACTTGTATTTAAGCATGAGCTCAACAAATTACCTGGAAACGACAGCTGGAACATGTTCTAAGTACAGAGCCTTAAGACAGTTTGTAATCTACTCTTTATTAATTCCAAAGCAAAACAGCAGACTAAATGCTGGAAGCTGAAAAAGTGTTTCAAAAAGCACAGTTATTATTACACCTCTGCTAACACCATCACTAAAGCATGACTGTCTTCCAAAGAAAAATAAAGAGCAAGTTGAATCAAAACATACAGGTCTTGAGCCAGCAAAGTTAACAGTCTCACTGACATCAACAACTTCAACTTTGGTCCAGTAACTTCAATAAAAAGTAATACAAAATACTATTTAGTCACTTGTATCAATACGGCTATGGAGCTATGTCCTTGTTTATTAATAATTAGTTTAATTACACACGTTGGGGCTGCTGTAAATTTTTTTACAGATTTTATTGCAAAAATAGAAAATAATAGAATTCATCACAGTATAGAAAAGCAAAATTAAGTAGGGAATAGTAAAAACTATTATTCCATGTATTACAGAGTGCTACAGGAGATGAACTTCAGATAATTTAAGTTCTATACCAGTATGAGAGATGTCATAATTGTGAGCAGTTTTACAGTGGTAAGAAGTTACTCTGAAACAGTCAATGAGCCTAAGAATATATAGACTGAAAAGAATTTTTTCAAAGACTTTTATATAATTCAAAGAAAATCTTTTAAGATTGAAAGCTTAAAAATATACTGTTTTGCTTTAAAAATGGTGACAATAAGGTAGAGCTCAAAACATGCCTATAAAGCACTGCAGTATGAGCCTCATAGCAATAATATTTAATTTTCTTTAACCAATATTATAATTTATATCACCCACATAATATAATGCATTTCCAACCAAGTGGAAAATCAATATCAATACTGACCCTAGAGGAACTCTATAAGGTGTCCATTTGTAACAGCAACTGTAACTATCCACTACAGTTTGTCAAGAGCAAGAGCTCTGACAGATTCTCAGTCTTCGCAGTCTTTAAACTTACATAGGTGTGTTTTTCCAATAAAATACAGTTCAAGCGCAAATACAAGTTAGCATGTTTCAGTATGCACATAATGAGACACTTCTTTTTGAGGTAAGGGAAGAGAGAGTGAGGTGAAGCTACCTGAGCAGCTTCTCACTGTACAGGACCTGCTGCATGGGTAGATGCCATCTCTCCTCAATGCCTGTTTGGAATTTATCATCAGTACACAATTCTCTCCTGAAAAAGAATTTCAGACTTAAACCTATAAACATTACTGGTTTTTGCTCAGGACTCAACCTCTCAATACTGCACATAGTTTCTCCTACATTCAATACTATGGGTATTAGTATCATCTGGTTTTGAGATAACCTTAATTCAATGATTTCTCCTATGGAGGACATAATATAATTAAGAGATTTAATGTCACATAGCACATGCATTTCTATACGGTTTATTGGTGCATAAGATGGTTATATGTATAATCTGTAAAATGTCCTTAGAAGCTCTGCATGATTACATAAGTTGTGGTTTAACCCCAGTTGGCAACCAAGCGCCACACAGCCGCTCACTCACTCTCCCCCCCCGGTGGGATGGGGGAGAGAATCTGAAGAGCAAAAGTAAGAAAACTTATGGGTTGAGATAAGAACAGTTTAATAATTGAAACAAAGTAAAATAAATAATAATAATAATAATAAAACTGTAATGAAAAGGAAAACAATGAGAGAGGGAGAGAAACAAAATACAGGAAAAACAAATGATGCAATTGCTCACCACCCACCGACCAACACCCAGCCAGTCCCCGAGCAGCAATCGCTGCCCCCCGGCCAACTCCCCCCAGTTTATATACTGAGCATGATGCCATATGGTATGGAATAGCCCTTGGGACAGTTTGGGTCAGCTGTCCTGGCTGTGCCCCCTCCCAGCTTCTTGTGCACCTGGCAGAGCATGGGAAGCTGACTTAGTGTAAGCACTACTTAGCAACAACTAAACCAGCAGTGTGTTATCAGCATTATTCTCATACTAAATCCAAAACACAGCACTATACCAGCTACTAGGAAGAAAATTAACTCTATCCCAGCCGAAACCAGGACAACATATAAACTTGAAAAAAGAATAATGTATAATGTCGGTAGCTTTGTAGCAACTGTGGCCGCTACAGTTCTGCTTTCTGCTGAAATAAAAAGAAAACCAAATATATTAGAATGGTCTTCCTCCTCAGTTTTCTACCCCAAAGCCTGTAACACTATCCTAGCTACCGCAATAAGATAGGAGGTGAAAAAACTGCAAAACCTCCTGGGCTAAATCATGTAAGGCTTTGAATATATTCACCAATACTCTGACTTGCACATGAAAGTGAAAAGAAGTTAGTGCAGTGTTTCATTACTGATGTAAAATCTGTAAAAATCGCTGCTTATGAAAGCCAGTATTTCAAAATCATTCTTGTAGCAGATTTTCTGTAGACTCACTTTGTAAGGGGAGAAAACACAAGGTTTACTTTCATATACCTCTCCATGTTGACTCCTCCTCATAATTTGAAACAGTAGGAGTATGTGTCATTATCTGCTCCAAAAAAATCACACATGATCTGTACAAGTATAATAATACATTACCATTTCATTGTCATCACAAGGCAATTGTAGGTGTGCATAGAAGTACGTTGTATAGCAACAGTTGTTTCTCTATGCAATGTTGGCATTTAGCGGTAGGATGGTTTGAAGGGTAATCTCAAGATCCAAGAGGAGGTTTTTGTGGTTCAGTTGAAGTGCTCAAATTTTATATTAAGTAGGATATTGGTATCAGTAAATGTTAGTTAAGCCATTCTCTTTCCATGGTAGTTGTGTTAAGCATAACTACCTGTTTTACCTATACGAAACTCTTTTGCAGATGTGTTACAGGCTTAATGCTTTAGTGATTCTAAAGATCCCCCTTTATACTATAAATTATTTCTCATCATTTATTGCATGCATGCAACAGTTACAGGTTTCACTGTAGTACCAACTCTTTTCCTTCATCAGACACCTCTCTAGATATTAGCTCAACTCACCCGAGTAGGGACAAAAGTAAAAGCATTCTGCATTTGCTGAAGAGCAAAAATGAAAGCTGAATGTTTCCTCATGAACAGCAAAACCAAAACCTGAACGTTTCCTCTTCTACTGGTGCCGAGCGTCAAACGAAGCTCAGAATCCTTCCTAAGAGCAGAACTTACTACCTGATCCCTTAGGACACCTTACAATAGAAGCAGGATGCATGACTTCAATACAACATTGGCTCCTGAAAAAGACACAGAACTGAAAGAAGCATAAAGAGCACACTACATAGAACTTATATCTGGCTCCAGGTTCACTGTAACAGGCCAAGTCATCACTGAAGCTAGCTATGCATCTGCTTCTTCTGGCATTCAGAAACCAAGGAATAGAACACCATACTGGTTGCGTGCTGCATAATTTTTCTAAGCATTTATATCTTTGTTGTGTTTGATTTATGACATTCCCATGGCACTAAAATATTTTGTCTGATATGACTTTTCAGAGAAAGTTTTGAAATATTTGACAAATGTGGTATGTAATGTCACTTTTTAGTAAAATAGTTGTATTGTAAATTAACAGCTGAACAATTTTTTTTTTTTTTGCATTGTCACAAATTATGTGACAACCTGATTTTGTTTGATTCTTATTGCAGCCTCCGGTGACATGATGGAGAGTTTTGTTATTTCAAGCTTGAATCTGTGTCCTGTACGTTTACAGAGGTAATCTTCCACCATCCAAAAAAGACCGAAAGAGACTGAGAATTAATCTTCTCAATATGTTTCCTGTAGGCTGCCCCACAGTAGCTCATCCCTAATGCAGTTAAGTAGTCTATAGAATGCAACAAAGAGGACATGTCCCCCAGTGATCCACTTCAGGCTTCATAAAAATCTGAGATAGCCCTGACGTGCTCCAGGATCTGCAAAACTTGACCAACTCCACTGTTGTTTAATTCCCTTCTCTGCCTTCACAGAGCAGCCAATGCATTTGCCTAACACATATCACATCACCTTAAGCCTTCTCGTCTTCTACCCCGACTAGTATCTAGTAAAAGAACACATCAGTCAAAATAGACAGACCTGGGTCTGCTTCCTTCCATTCTCATCCCTCCTCATTCAATATTCCTCTTGCACAATAAGAATTTTATCTAGCTTCTAATTAGGCAATCTACCTTTTACCACCACACTATCATATGCAAAGCCTTTCTTCTCTGAAAAATAAAACCTTTCATATAATAATCGTGGAGTTGTTCTTCTTGTTTGGTTTGGTACATTTTTCCAAAACATTCCTGTACTACAGAAAATTATTATAACATTCAGAATAAAATTGTAAATATTCAGCTGCTCTCCTAAGGGTACAAAACCACTAAAAATATTTCATAGTCACATAAATTATTCATCCATTCAGAAGAAAATACTGTAGAGCATATCAAGCCGGGTTGCGCTCAATAGCTGTAGGATTTTACAGATACCAGTAAGGGAGCAGCTCAAGAACTTGCTCCTGGGTGCCTATAGCAACCATCAATAATACAAAAATCCCCAAATTATCAACATTACTGCTATTTTCTAAGCATATATGAAGTTAGGTTGTTAAAAAAAGGGCTGGTGTTTTGGGGGGTGGGGGGGTGGGCAAATCTTACAGCAGAGAAAAATGAAGAAAAGGAGCTGGTAACAGTCTAAGGAAATATATTTGGTGGCTAAAATATATGTATTCCTGGAACAGGAAGGTAAGTGGCAGATTATTAACATGAAGTGGTGACAGCATGATGCTATGCAAGTCAAATTGCCTGTTTTTCTTAAGAATGCAATTAGTTTTGTAAAATGTTGTGCTAGGCTGACAGGCACTTATCAGAAAAGTTTAAGAACTGGATCAAGTGCCAGAAAATGGCAGTGGGATAGGAAATGTTGAACTGCCTGATTTTAGGTAGAAAGATTGGCAGGAGAAAAATGAAAGAAAAAAGATGTAGGATGTGACATGCCTTTTTGTGGTGACATTCTTTGCAATGCATCTGCTTCTCAATTATTTTTTAGAAGAGAAGCCCTTTCCCAAGGTTGAGTTTCAAGTAAGTAGATAAATAAATAAATAAATAAGTGTATTTTGACACATTTTGCTTATTCTCGGTCTTTTTCAGAAATGGATTATATAATATCAGTTCTTCTAAAACTTTAACCTTGGCTTTGCTCAGGAGTACCACTGAGGCCTTATTCCAAAATAGAGCTAATTTTAAAAATATTTACTTAACTTGTCACTTTCTAAAAACTAAACAAGTCATCTGTCTCTCTATAGGCCCTTATATACCTTTAACAATTACACTGAGAGCCTATTTCCACCTCTAAAGTACTTCAGACTATACTTTAAGTACTTCTTACCATACTTTAAGTACTTCTTACCCGTTCTCTGTAAGAAAATTATTTAAACACAGAGCTCCTTCTGATATTTAAAAAAGAAATATTATCATCGTCAAAGATGACGGTTTGTTCCTTTTAGTTTGATCTGTCTCAATTAATTTTAAAAAAATTAAGTTTCTCAATATCAGAATGATCAGCATCTTTAAAATTATGGTCTGACCTCAAGATATTTACTGTATACTATCTGTGATCTGCCTCCCCCTTCTCCTATTATTTTGGAATACTAAAATTTACTACTATATACTCATCTATTAAGAATTAACTACTTAATCTTTACTATTTTACTGCATGATTCAGAGGGGAAATCCTGCTAACATTATAGTAACAAAGAGGTTATTAATACTGTGATTGACTATTTTTTTATTGACTTGCTCAACATATCATATAAATGTTCTTCCGTTGTTGAGATCTCTTTCTTTAAAGCAGGGGTACTTCGGAAAGTTCAGTGTCATTCCTTTCTGATATTTTTGAAATATAGGAAAATGAAAAAAAAAAAAACAAATTTGCAGTAATGTATCTCTGAGCCCATTCTATAGAGAAGACCTGTCTGATCACCTGGAAGTTTGAGACTAAAGAGAGTCAGTAAATGTCAATTCATTTTCCAGCAATTGATCCTGTAATTTGAGATTTACTACAACCATTTTTCTTTATTTTTTAAAACTTAATACCAAAGCCAAGAAATGTCACATTAAAAAAAACCAGTAGATTTTCCACTGAATTGGAAACTGGTTTCTAACACATTTTTGATTGAAACAAAACTTGTTTTCATTAGAAAGAACTGTTAAACAAAACTGCTGCAGATTCTGACTTTACAAAGTCTGCTTTGTAAAGCATACTTTCAGCATAGCTGCAGCATGTCTTCAGGAGGTATTAAAGACTTCAGTCTAGGATTTCTTTTGTAAAGTACTCCATCCATATTCTGTATAGTACTTCTAGTACTGCATTCCTCCAGACCTAGGCTGATGCAAATTTACCCATAGTTTTGTATCTTCTGAAGACCTTCAGCTGTTAGAGCAT
>VYZW01001991.1:7113-44248 GCA_013401315.1 Balaeniceps rex | reverse complement strand
CCCACTGGCTTTTGCAGAAGCTGTGATTCTTTATAATGCTACCTCTCAGCAACGGTCTGAGAACTGAAAATGTGAAGGATGGCTAACAGTCCTCTATACTCATATGGCAGTCATGAGAAACACAATCTATAAGAGGCACATAGGCTACAAAAGTCAAAGTAACAGTTGGAAGACAGTAGAAAAGAAACCAGCAATTTAGCAGAGAGCTATAGGAATTGTGTGAGCTAGACAGAACNAAAATTGTCCTGCGTGGGTTATCAGCATTGTTCTACTTTATATAAAGTTCTTCCTCAGTTAGTAGGACTGCACTGATAAAACTAGAAGAATCTTGATCCAAGGAACTAAGATATTGTCTAGTCATTAATCTGTGAAGCAAGGATACTGAATTTCATCACAAATAGCCTTAAATTGCCTTTGAATATATTAAAACAGCCAGCATTGCAAATATCAGTATTTAAAAAACCACCACCACTGAGCATCTTTTCTGAACAGACACTTTGTCTGCATAGACATCCTGACCCTGTATCTAAGTTACTTAGATAGCCCCATCCTCATCACTGTCTCATCATCTGCAATGTAGCCATCCCACTTCATGGAGGGACAGCTGGCACACACAGTGCTTAAAAAGTCTGCCCAAGTTTTAAGCTTACAAGGTGCAAAATCACACAGAGCTCCCAGATCATTCTCCCTCCCATAGCTACAAAACTCTGGTCATACAAAATCACTCGTGGGCTTATGGTATACCAAGCTTTCCTTTTCTCCATCCTCATGCAGAATGACTCCAGGAACAACCTTATAAAAATTTTGATATAAACTTCATATACTGTTACAGAATTTTAGTTCTTTAGTTCAGATAAAACTGTCAGTAAGTAATGCATATCTTGAATAATGCTCTAGTCAAAACCCCATAATTAAAACCCTATGGACACACTGACGATTTTCAATAAAACAAATGAATAAACAATTTTTCATTCAAGGGCATAGAAAGTATCTTTACAAGAAAAATTCAGCAGCCTAAAGGAAGTGGCTAAAGCTCACATATTGCTGCCTTTCCCTTGCATTGATTTTCTTTCCAAAGCTGTGTTAAAACTTTTGTATTTGTTTATGATTTTGCAATACAGCCTGAAGAAATTATAACCATTTATTAAAACTAAAATACTGAGATAAAATAAAGAAAAAACTAAGCAAACTTTTAGACCAGGCATGAGAAAAGAATCCTTTCAGATTCGAGTGAGGTTCTTCACTATAGCTTCTTGGCACTAGTGGCAACTTTCCAGTATATACTGGCATCCTTGTCATTCTACCAAGTATAACAGCAAAAATATTCCTCCCTTTAAAGCCATCTATGAGGCTTGTGGTCTGATACATGGATAGAGTCCTTCAAAGCAGAGCCTGGATCTCCTTAGTCTTCAACTGTTATTCTCTCTATAAATTAACCTGCTGCTTACTTAAGCAAAGAACTAGATGTCTTAAATGTTCTGGGCATGTCGGAAAGATATTGCCTCCCAAGATGGCAAAAGAAGCAAATAAGAATCTGCTGGCAAGCTGCTCTGAATAGATCCCAGGCAGCTTGTCTTGTGATGAAACTTTCGCTTCAGTGGAAGGCTAAATATCAAGGCCACATAAATCCCTTTTATTCACACAAGCAGGGTTCAATAAAAACCGTCATCCTAAATTCAAAAAAGGAGACCAACTCACTGAAGCTTCGAAAATTTACCTCTATTCTTCTAGCATATAGTGAGTGAAATGTATAGGAATTATAGTCATGAATATGGCCAGGCACAGCAGTAAAGGGGATGCTTATTTTCACTGGTAATAAACTATTAGCTCTAATGACTACCAGGATTTTAACAGAAAAATTCTCTGAATTATTTTATTTAGGAAACTTATTAATGAAAACAACAAAACATTTGTCAGGAAACTGAATTAATGTTGGCCCACTGAAATAGCAGTTGCACAATTTATTTCATTCCTGCCAACAGATCCAAAGTTGATAAGATCCCTCAAGCAAACAGAATCCTGAGGCACAATCGAGTTTAAATTTGAGTACAGGATTATGTTCAGTCCACTATTTGATTAACTTAATCCTGATCTTTAGAGCTGGCTTCTTTCACCAAGTCATTCCAGACCACTGAGCTGCTGAGAAATAGAAAGCTTCTGAAAGTGGCAGTTATAGACAGAAAAGAACATTTTTCACTCAATGAAATCCATGGGCTTCCTTAATTTATGCCTCCAACTGAACTGATTTAAGTTTTGTGCCATTTTCTTTTAATTAGTCAGGGCAGCTTAAATTAATTATTAGTCTTATGTATGGAAGCAGTACCAGGAAGTGCCACGCAGGCATCACACAAATAGGAAATTTTAAAAAAATGTTTAATCTAAAGATTGTTCAATCTAAGTTACAAAGCAAGATGCACTGAAATGTATTATTGATTTAGTTTCATTGATAAAAATTTAAAAAATGCAATCCACAGTTTAAAACCCAGCGTTTTAAAAGCTGTCACGGTCAGTGCTGCATAAAAACCTCCATGTAAAATTCTGTCTAATGATACTGGGTGTTACATAGAAGGGTAACGCTGTGCAGCCACTAGCCCGGAGCTTTCCTCCCGATTACAAGGATAGACTCTGTACGTGAACCTGGCTCAGGGACAGAAAGGCAAAAGCTTTCAGTTATCCGCCTCCAGTATCTATTTGCATAAAGCTAAATACAATCCAGTACACATTTAGATATGAGTATCTTCTGAGTTGCTCAATCAATTCCACTGAGCTATTCTCTGGTGTAAATAAAAGCAAAATCTGGTCTTAATTGTGTGTGTGTTGTCTGTGCTGCTAGAAAATACAGGCACTTCTCATAGACAACTGGACTGTTGAAAGTTCTTGGCATAGCGTTCACTGTTAAAGCAGTTAAATATGCTGACCTAATTTGTCTTTGATGGTTACATCACTTTAAGACAACTGAGGACAAATCTCACTTTCCAGTGCCACTGTTTCAAGCTGTTCCATAGCAAGCACCGGTAGGTAACAAGCAACATGCTGCACCGTCACAGGCAGTGCTGCCTGAAGAGCTGCGTACCTTGTTTAGCCAGAATAAAAATTTATCTGCAAATTGCAAAAGAATCAGTGGTAAGAACTTAAATCTCCTATTTCTTTAAGACAAATGCACATAAGAAGAGGGAATACTCTCCCTCTTGTACACAGACACAGCATTTCTTCTTTCTACCAGCCATCACTGTTTTGTTTCTTTCTGGTGAGCCAAAGTTCAAAGCACAGCTTTTAAGTACTTTTTCCACCATAGCTGCTATCTTCTTTATAGCAGAAGAGTTCACTTGCTGCATACTGCTTTATACTGTGGTAGCCATACCGTATTATATATTGTAGTGCACAGCTTGCTTAATTTACCATAGCAATTGCAGCCAGATAGCTAACATGTTAAAAAATACTGTCCCCAGAAAGAAACTGTAGATGAAATTGCTAGGACAGGAGCTGTGTGCTAGTGCAGTCTAGAATTAAGCTTACATACCACACTTGTAAATGAGTGGGAAGGGAAGCATAGCTGACTATTAAAATGTATTGCTTTTAATGTAAGAGGCTCTCTTACATTTGTTCTTAAGCATCCAATTCTTTTTTCCTTTTAGTTTGTATTGAGAGCTTGGCATTCTAGGCTGTGAAGTTTAAAAAAGCTGACCTTGAAAACACAGTCACATTTATTTTTGAATGTTAGTTTAGTTTCACACCCTGACAGTGGCTTCCTGCCTTCCAGATTTTGCTGAAGGTTGTATGACCAGCCATGCCTCAACTTGCTGCTCAGCTCTGTTCAGGCTGCACCACAATCGTTAAGGACCTACCCACTTATGGCTTGAAAAACGAACACAGTCTGTTTTACTACCCCATGCTATGATGCTCATCACCTCCACCCTCCTTCGTGGAAATGATGATCTGCTCGTGCACACACCTCACCGCTTTTAGAGGTGGCAGGCCAGCTCCCTGTAGCAAAATGTTTCCAAGATCTTCCTCAGCATTGGAAGAAGGACATTTTTTCTCCCCCGTAGGCTTCATGCAGTGTTCTCACAGATTTCACACACAAGTAGGGATTTCAAAGACCTACCTAGGGAGGACCTTTTCCCATGAAAAACCTGAAGCAGTCTTTCTAAAAGTTTTGCATGCTCTGTGCAGAATAAGCACAGCACAGTGCTCCCTTGCACCCTGCTAAGCTGTGAGAATGTCCGTTCATTAAAGCAATTTGTCAGGCTGACATTAAGGGTGAAGGGGTTGCTCTGTGCTAACATCGGCTTGTAACATTTCCATGAAACTTCCCTAATAACAGTACTATTACTATCTACACAGTAATTTTGACGGGCACTGCAAGAAGCAAAACCATGAGCATATATAGACAGTGTTCTACAGGGAAATGTGGGATTATATCAACGATGTTGATACAGCTGGAGGTGTGAAATATGCCCAGTACTCAATGCAGGCATTCACTTTATGCTCTCAGACTTTCCCAGACACTAAAGATGCTGGGCTAAAGAAACTCAGACATAGACAGTTCCCAAAGATGGCTGTTCAAACACAGAACACTGTCCTAATTCCTGAGATTTCCAGCTAGCTGCAAGCTCCGCACATTTAAGTTTCAGACAGCTGTGAAAGAATCAACAGCACATTACATGTTAGTCTATATTTCTTTCACACATGACCCAATTCAGAAGGGCTTACTTGGAAAGTATTTCCCCATCTTACAAAAAAATCACTTATTCACAGTTTGAATGGACCTTATTCTCACCTCACACTTAGCATCACATTTAATCAGATTTACAACTCCACTGTCTTTAATGGAATTGCTCCTGGTATGTACTAACGCAGCTCACAACTAGGGAATAAGCACATGACATTGCAAAATCAGGATACAGTAGCTTACCTGTTCGTGCCTGTCAGATGAGCTGTTATAACTTATCAAATGATAAGTTATAACTTATCCCAGTTATGAAGTCAAACAGGCTCACTTAAGCCTGAATTGAAGAATGAGAAGACAGAATATAGCTGAAAAATTATTAACTTGCATTGGAGGTACCAGCCATCATCTCCTGGTGCTACAGAGGAACATTATTAAAATAAACAGCAAGACATCCCCCTCCACTAGCAAATTCTCAGGGAACAATTATTGCATCTCTTATGAGAAAAAAAGGAAAATAAGCATTAATGATCATGTTTCTGTGCTAGACTGAAAAAACTGCTGCTTAAGGGTTTTTTTATTTGTTTTTACTGCACATACTGCTAGAACACACATTGTGAAATAATACTGTTATGTCAGCCCTCTCATAGAATTACAACTTCTTCTTAGCCAGCTGCAGTATATACACGGATTTATTAGATCCAAAAGTCCATATAAGCTTTTACACAAGCACATCACCTGAATAAAAATTAGGCATCTAAAAGTTTCACATAACCACGGCATTTGAGGTAGGACAGAACAGTACAGTAGCTCATGCTGGAGTAGCTTTAGTAAAGCAAACAGACTTCAACAGTGCTGAAACTGCTGATACTGTAGGCATCAGAACCCAGCACTGCTGCACCTTCTAAAGCACTGGTGTCAGGAAACCATTAGCAGCAAGAAATGGCATTGGGAAAATTAGTCTGACATCAAATTGAAAAATATTTGAAAGCAGGAAACCTTACTGGTGGGGGAAGGGGGGGGGATCAAGTCAGCAGTCTGCCAGTGGCTTAATGCTTTCTTTGTACAAAGAACAACTTGACAACTCTCACTACTTCTCCCTTTCCCCCACGCACCCATTCACAGGCAAAACACACTTGCAGTCCCCCAGTCTTCTGACTGTAAACACTCCAGACATCCAGGAGAGCTGTCTGGCCAGGGAGCACTGCACACGCTGCATGCCCGTCCTGCAGGTGAAGGAGGCATCCGTGCCTAAGTGACATTGCTCCAGAAGGTATCGTTATTGAACGGCTTCAGCTGAAATGTTTGCCAGGGTGAGATCGCTGAGCTAGTGTTCTTACTTGGTTCGTTCTTCAGCAAAGGCCTGAATGTGAAACGCATGCCTCAGAGGAAGGGGAAATCTTGTGATGCCTTCAAAATGCATCTCTTGGTATTTTAAAAGAGATTCCAAATCATCATGGGCAGTGTGTGGGGTGTCATAAAAGAGGGGCAATGTGGAATTGATGCATCACATCTGTAAGGATACTGAAAGCAGTATTTTTATGTTTAATTCTGAATAACCAGAAACTGAGTCTTTATTTAACAAGCCATTACATTAGTCCCTTCTAAAGATACAAACATTAGAAATCAGGGCTTTTGGATTTGTTTGTCTTTGGCTCATGATGAAATACTCATCATTTTTGCTTTGGGATCCTTTGCTTTGGGATCCTTTGCTTAAGGACCTTTGCTTGATCCTTACCCCAGGTAGGCTGGTATGAGTTCATTTAACTCCACTCAATTAAATGGAGTGCCACCAATTTATGCCAGGACCGCGATCCTTTATTAAAAGGGCACTTCTATATATCAGTTTATTTTGCTTAATAAAATCAAATGCTACGCTATCTAGCACAACATTTTAGCTTGTCAGAATAATGCTTTTAAGTACATGAGGGCTGTAATTCTCCCCATAAAGATAGACTGAGAACAGCGAGATCCACGGCAGGTACGAGAACTGAGCTCCACAATACTGACAGCAGCACACTGCAAAATCTCAACGTGGTAAACTACACAGTCCACAGGCACAGAGCCAAGCATGTATCCTTTAGAGATCTCTGTATAACATACAGAAATATGAGAACAACATGTCCTCGCTCATTCTAACAAAGTGGCACAGACCCACTATGAATGGAAATTAATAACTACTACAGCAAAAAAGCCAACCAATCTTTTTAGTCATTTTACAGCTCCCCATTATATACTGCGCTAGTACCGCAGACAGCCCAAGAAAAATAGTTATTGGAACTGGTAGGCAATAATAAATAACATTCAGTGGGTAGCATCAGTTATGATATGATTTAATACTGGGCTGAAGTTGCTTTCAAAACCAAAAATATTTATAGATAGCTGGCTGCAAACATTGACAACAATCAAACAGTCACAGAATAAATAATTGTTAGCGTTTTCTGGACGGTGCAGTCTTTTTCAAAAGCAAATGCATAGCAGTTTATTTCAAAGCAACTAGAATAACTGCTGAAGCTGGTGTTTATAAAATCTGAACAAACTTGACACAAATGGAAAAAACTCTGCTTTCAGTTACAGACGTACAGCCACTGTGAAGAGGAGAATTTGTCCCCAAGGGAACAGACCATGCCTAAGTAGGTCTCAGAGCCAGACATAAGATAACTGGACCCAGTTCTGTTCTCAGCTATACCCACTTAACTGTGTTTCCACAGCATAAAAAATCATGGCACTTCTTAAAAATAATTAAGTCAAAGAAAAAAGAGTATTTTAAAACCCACTGTCAGCTTTTTGAGGAAAATCGAGGCGACAAATACCATCAAAGACTGCTTAAAGATTCAGGTAAATAAATGTTGGTGGCATTTTTTGGTGGCATATTTCCCCAACTGTTGTCATGCTGTTGAGACATTTCCAAGTTTAGGGAGAAACTGCAAGGTGTTCATAAGGAATAGATGAGAAAATTCATCCCGTTAAGATACAATCAGATTTCTGCCAGCGTGCAGGAAACAGCATCAATCTCCCAAAAAACACTGGAACACATAAAGACAGACATAAAAGAGGAAGCATCAGAGGCAAGAGAGAGGAATAAACTGCAGGAGGGGGTTCAAGTTAAGGTGACAAACAATTTACAAGCATTTCCCATAAAACTGGAAAGCCAAAGCAAAAACTTCATGTCTTCCAGCTCCATCTATGCTATATGGCTCCTTCACTGCTACAATTCTCCTGTTAATTTGGTCTATATTCACCAGTTCTCCAAAAGTTTTTTCTATATTTTCCTCTTGTTCATTCTTCAGTACTGCACGCCTTTTTCTTTATTCTCAAGTCATTCTTTCAGCACTGCTCTTAGCTCTTTTCAATTACTGGAATCTTTGTTCATCAATTTTAAAGGAGCTCAGGGAGCTCATAAAAATAATTTTTTAAATCCATCTTTCTCTTGTAAGTTAGTATTGCAAACATTCATTCATTCTTTCACTCATTCTACTACTTCACTAGTCTTCTAACCAAGAATTTCCTGAGTATTTTCCACTTTTTGTCTAAATTAAAAAGTTGATCTTTGAAACTCTTCAACATACTGTTTTTCAGTGCCTCGAATGTGAGCTGAAAGCACACAAAACTGAGCTTGCCTCAACTTTTACTGAGTTAGCAAGAAAAAGTCTCATTCACTTTTAGAGTGTTTTAAGAATGACAATTCAACACTAACACTGTGTACTGTTACAGTCCACAAATGTGAGCCTCAAAACATACCTGTGAATTTGAGAGGTTTTACTGAATCACTAGGGCTCGTTTCGAAACACCTTTGATCTTCAAACCTAGAGGAAACTTCTAAAATTCCATCTGTCCTTTATGCTGCAACGATGACTGCCTTCAGTGGCTGACACAGCAGGTACCATAGCCACCTTGAGTGCTTATAATCCACCCGGTTGCGATGCTGAAGTAGACTGGTTGAAGCCACAGGTGTGCCTCCTCGCACAGAGTCCAGCACTGCAAAGTGACCCTCAGAATGGCGTTTTGAAATATCAAACACAGACAGGGCAAATTTTCATTTTAAATAACCCATACCGCTATTTACAGTATTGGAAGCTGCCCAGACATGAGCTGCCAGCATCCCTAAAAGCCATAATTAGCCGATTACTCAGGAAAGTGATGAAAGTGACAGACTTGCTGATTATCGGTCATTCAAACACAAAGACCTAAAGAAGAATGACTGTTTCACCAGCTGCTTGGATTATGCCAGCACTGGAACTCCAACAAGCAGGAAAAAGCACTGGTCTGACTTAGTTTGGGAAAAACGACTCGCCAAACGGCATGAAAAGGCACTGAAAAAAGAAAGGAGTAAGACTGCACAGTTTCCTGACAACATCCAGCCCCACATGGACTACACCTCAGCATTAAGTTCTCACTCTGGGAAATGACTGATAGAGCTCAACAGTGTCTGAAATATTAACATAAAGTATGTATAAATAATACAGTTCGTCAGCTGCAGTTTATGAAATAACATTTCTTACTGTAAATGCAGAGACTATCATATTTAAACCTATTGCCAAAAGAAAACACAGTTTAATTTAAAAAATCGTATTTATTTCCATTTAGCCTGTACTGCCTAAACCAGACCCACCAATAATTTAAGGCAGGTGCATCACCTTCGTCCTTAAAACTAACTTGTAAAAGTAGTTCCTAAGCCAATCAAGAACAACCAGGAGCTATTATGCTCTAATATTATTTTGAATTGTCCTGTATGTTACCCTCTCTAACTCTTGTTAGCTGACACACATTTCAGAGCAAGGATTACATCTGTGGCTGACCACAGTGAATTGCTCTTCTATCATGCATGCATATTTCTTTCATGATACTACATAAATAGTGTTTTGCAGTCAATTCACAACAGTTTCTGAATTTCTTGCTTCTGGGGTCACTCTTCCTTACACTCCCAGCTTCTACCACCTACTTCCCCACGCTTTTCCTGAATGACTGAAGAGCTCAGCGTGAACGGGTTTCTTGCAGCCTTACAGCAGTGTAACGAACAACTGAGTCTGGCCCAGCAAACCGTACAGCAAAGGGGTGCTGTCCTCAGAGGATGCACTTTACCAAACAGCTAGTCATCAATATTTGCTAGTCTACAAGTGGGCAAAAAATAAAGCATATTGATTCCTATTGCATTAAGTATCTGGGTAAGAGATATGGCATTAAAAAGTGATGGAAGACAAACTACAGCCCACTCTTCCTAACATCCATGAATTAATGCACAGATTTATTTTTTTTTAATAAAAAGGATCCTGAAGTGTAGGTTATGGTAGAAAGAGACTATAATAATTAATACTGTGATGTATGGAAGTACACAAATATCATAGAAAAAAATATTTTTTAAATGTTATATACTTTACATGTACAAATTAATCTAACATCCATCATTAAGTACTGCAGCATTACGTCCATTAAATGAACAAATTTTCCAGAGAGGCAAAGAAGAAGAAGAAACCACAGTTCTGACTGAGAAGTACTGACTAACGATAAACTATTTGTCATTATACCCATCACTCTGTCATTACTCTAGCAACTAGGATAATAACTAAATACTTCAGCTACTATTTCAAAATAAAAACTGGATTCACAAGCTAGAGCTTGATTACCAGAAGACTTTTTCCGCTATGAAAAATGGAGCACAGAGATTTTCTTTAATCAATCCAGTATTTTTTTTCCAATACCTATCCTCAATTAACAATCTTTAATCACAGGCTGCATTTACACTATTTATGTTTTCTGTAACTAAGTCTCATTCTAAAATATATACTTTGTTTGTGAATCTCTATTCATACAAAAATCAGTATCTAACCCATAAAATGCAAGCTCTAATTTTAAACAATGTACTAGCAAATGCTAACTCAGGAGGACCAGTAGCTTCTCCCATTTAGCGACATCAAACACAAAGAAACTATACTTGCACTACAGCTCCATGGACAGGACACGCCAATGGGCTACCTTTCACCCAGAAGTCTGTTCAAGCATATTAACGCTTTCTTGCTGGAAGAATCAGACACCGTAGTCTGTGCCCGTGAAACTCCTCAACTGGGTGTTCAGCAAAACTGCCTCAGCAGTCCATGTTTAAGACACGCAAGGAAGGAGATCTATGCCCAAGTTAGAAAGAAGTTAGGACACCTCTATCGGGATGCATGTGTGTGGTGTCTGTGAACAGACTTACTGAAGACAACTGAAAGGCCACTAGTAACCTAGATATGGACTAAAGACACTTCTAATCAGTATGGAACACTTCACCATTGCCATAAATTATTCCAAATTTTCTACCCAGTACAGACTGAGAGAAGGTAGGACAATAAGCTTTTCTTTAACCAAAAAAAAAAAAAAAAAAAAACACAAAAATTATATAAACCAAGGAACCCACCCACGNAAAGCTTTTTTTTAAACAAAAAAAAAAAAAAAAAAAAGCGCAAGAATTATATCAACCACAGGACCACACTCAGTGCTTTTTTACCACCGACTGGTTTGTCTTTACATCTTAATGATGTTTTAAAATACTTAATGGAAAACAGCATTAATACCTATTATTTGTATGGCCTTTCTATTTAAAAATAGCAATTCTTTTCTTTTGCAACTTATTTCAAGATTTAAATTCTTATAACTAGACAGAGATCAATATAAACCACTGTATTATTCTGAACAGAAGTTCTCAGTTTGCAGCACTGGGCAAAATAATTCAGTAAATTTAGAAACTATCCATAATAATAATGAACTACGTATTTAAGCCATCTTGCATCATCAGTTCCCAAGCAGAACACATCAGTGAGTGATGGCACTAATGAGAATGCACTAAAGCTTGATATTGCTTTTCATAATTAGAATGATTTTGTCAGTCATTTTAGGCCAACCATTTAACACAGAAAATTAAAAATATTCCAACAACCAAAATCCCAAAACCTTGTGGGATTTTTTTCCTCATTTCTCATGAAAGTCATTTTTCTTGTGTATCTGCTTTTCTCTGCAGTCCTCACAAGGATGGCATCACAGCAAGAGAATCAGAACAAAAAAATGACTAGAAACAAAAGTAGAAAGAGGCTGTCTAGCTAGAAACCTTTGGCAAGATAGAGAATTCATTCTTATATTGCCATCATTTTCCAAATCAGATTTCAGCTATTCATTTTAGATAGCATTTTACAATTGCTCTTGAGTCTATTTATATTCTTTGACTACTCATTTTGCTATGCAGTTAAGTAAAAGACACCTGAAAAAGATTAGTAATGATATTCTCACTGGTTTACTGTAAGAGAAACTGAATATACCCAATGTAATTTGTTCTCTGCTAAAATTACACTTCCATGGTTAGTTACTGAGTTTTCTTATTAGGTCACATATACTTAAGAACACTGATATCCCACTAGTTCATTTTACTGACAACGGAATATTACCTCTATCTGTTCAAGGCTTTGTATAAGAAAAAAACCCTAACGTATAGAAATGTCTCTCCAATGATCACCTCTTAGCTACCCAACGGCAATTTGGTTCAAAATGCATGCTGATACAGACTGAAAAAGAAGCAACCCTCAAGAAATAGGGGTTGTCGTGAGTGATAATCCATCTGGATTAGGAAGAGAAAGTTCTAGCTAAAGGAAAAGGGAGGACTCCTCATCTGGAGTGCCATTCATGGAGTCTGAACTTTCTTTCTTCCCTCTGAGGAAAATGCCTGGCAGTTACGTACTCAAGTCCTTTTAGGACAAGTCACATTGCTCTTCTCACATTTCAGGAAGAGCTGGCTGTTAAGTGACAAACACACAAAATCCCTTATTCTTTAAAGTCACATGTAAGTGCGGGTTGCCTGTTCTCCCAGCACTGTCTCTTCTACAAGTCCAGAGTCTCTGCAGAAGGAAGCAGGAGAGATTGAGTGGATTCAGGAGCAAGGGGTAGAGCACGCCCAAGTAGATTCAGGATCTCTGCAGCTCCCCTGAGAGTCCTCCCTCCAGGGCTCCCCCGGCAGGACTGCAGGCCCCTGTAGTCACGGGAGAAACCCTGCAAATACGTAGTACTGCTGGTGTGCTGGCCTGCAAGGAGCCTTTGCAGAAATGGGTCATTTCTGAGTGTTTCACTTATCACTCATGACTATTTTGAGTCCATTAAATATGAAAGTAGCTCCATGGCCTCTTCAATGATTGGACATAATACACACTATTCTTCAGGTCATAACAAGAGAGAGTGATTATGAATGGAACGTCCTGATATTATTGTGGCAGATTATAATCTAAATCACTAATTATTTTTTCAAATTTGATGTATAGTAACGCTTAATATTTTATGTCAATGACGGCCAGTCCACTGAGGGGTTTTCAGTGAACCACAGCATACAGAGCAGTGATAAATATCGAAGGCTCAAAACTAAGGCTGTATATGATCAAAACACGTGCTTCTAGGGAATAAACCTTTAAAACAAACTCTGCATTTATAAAATAAATGGAAAAATTCCCCATGAACTTAACAAGAGCAGAAGGAATTAGCAAGTAAGATGAGAAACTCTGTGGTAAATTTAACTACAGCATTAAAACTCAGCATTTTCTTCATTTAATACAATACCTTCTTTGCATAGGCTGAAAAATATAAAATATAAAATATTACTGAGTATATAAATCTCAAAACAGAAATAACTGTAGGTGGTTTGGAACAAGTAAATGCTGTATTTATACAAGTACAGCATTCATCAAGCATGTGCCAATATTAGTCAGTCATTGAGCAGGTTCCCTGCACTCTAGTACACTGAATACGTGCCTGCATAATTATGGCTTCTTTGCATGACATCTGGTGGGGAAAAAACATCACATCTGATATGAAAAAAACAGAAATATTTTCATAAAACAAAAAATGCCAGTGGAACAGGACTGTTGTGTCCTTTTCATAACGATTAGCCTCACATCAATAAAATTCAGTGATCCTAAAATATCAATTATATCAGGTCTCCAGAACAGAAAATACGTAGGTATGCAATTAAACACAATTTCCAAGAGTTGTAAAATTCGATTTCCTCCAGCTCTTTGTGTCTACAGTAAATATAAAATTCAGGTAACGTCAAATGCGTGCAGATGTTTGTTGTTAAGTAAATCAATTTATCATTTAAAGATCTGACCGAACAGGCTAAGGCTTTCATTGCTTAGAGGCATTTTATATATGCATAGTCCTAATAAATCTTCTTGTGAGCTGTACTGCACACATTAGTCCTAAGAATAACGTCTGTAGAGCAAACAGTAATAAAGTTACAAGTTCTTCTCCTCTATTCTCTTCTCAGTGTCATTGTATTAGAATTAGAGTACCAAACCTCATTGTCTGCAACATTCTCAACAGTAAGAAAGTAAAACGTTAATCCAAATTAAAACGAAAATTACTCGAAGAAAAGCTCTGTTCTTTGCTTATATTAAATCAAGAGGAATGTGAAGCAAGCAAAGACCCACTCTTCCACATGGCTGTTCTGTTTCATTTTAGCTCCATCCCTTTAAGAAAAAAGATCACTTCAAGAAAACATTCCGCATATCCACAAATGTTATGTTAATTTATAATAGCTGATGAACAGGTGTAGAAAAAACATCTGTAGCACAATGCAATGGCATTCAAAGGGATTTGTGTTATCTTAGGACAGGAAATAGTAGAGATACATTTCATAGTGATCCACACAAATATCTCTCCCTTGTATTCTGGGCCAGGCTGCTCCAGGTCCTGAGCAAATTTGTTTGGAACTGGCTCAAATACCTGAGCACTGCGCCATGTCCTGTATGAGCTGTGTCACATTAACATACTCATAATTCCACTTACATCTTCGGCACTACTGACCTCCTCCCTCTCCCAAAAACAAAGGTTACTTTTATACAGCCCAATATTAAAGTCAGTGGTATGAACAGAGATGAGGCCAAGCTCCAAAACTTAGATTCCTGCACATCTCTGGTTCTGATTTTTCAGGATCAGATTCTGCAAAATGCTGCAGGTTTTCATATCTTCATAAACAGGGATCTTTATCCTGCAGAATGTAATGTCCTGCTTGATGCCTATTTCTACATAAGAATGTATATATATGTATATATATTTACAAGATAATTTATATAGTCAAATAATTTTTTCGATTTTTTTTAGCATGGAGAGCCTGCTTGACAGGGGTGGGGACAATACAATTTTGAACATGCTTCTGTCATAAGTATTTATTTGGGTAATAACATCTAGTAAAACAGAAACATGACCCACCTTAGGTGATTTCAGGCACGACCACTATCTGTAAATCTAGCAGGAAGAGAGAGAGGTGTCTGAACTTTCAGAAAGAACAAAGCAAAGCCTCTCCACAATCTGAAACACCATGGGTTATTGCAGAAGCAGAGAAATTCCTGTCGAGTTCTCCTTAATCCTGGGATTTAAATGCATTTTCCCCAAGTGTGTGAAACTCATTATCAATGTGAAAAAATACAGTCTCTGATACCGGCTGCATCAGCTTAAGAAATCTACCCTCAGCATTTCTGCTTGCACAGTGTGCCAGCAGACAGCATACGGACTCGGAGCAATGCAACAGCACGTTTTTCTGTTTGAGCTGAACGGGCGCTTCTGCTGAAGCAGCGAGCTGCAAATGGCATCACCGGGCAGCTCTTCCAATTCACTAACAGTGGGACTTCCACTGTAGCCCTGCCTTCCCCTAAGGACTGCGTACCACTGACACAAACTGCTACAGCACTGCCTTAACAGCACGCAGTTGCAGGGCGTAAACTGCCTGTTTATAAAAAACCAGTTCCAAATGGGAAAAAGCTTTCAATCCTTTGCAATGTAAAATACCAGTCATCAGAAATAGCAGGGTTCAAGATATAATGATTCAAAGGCTGGAAAGGATATAATAATGAATGCACCTCTGAACGCAGCTGTGAACTTCTCTATTTAATATAACATTCTTAACGTAGTTATTGAAAAATAATAGCAAAAAACTCTTAACTTTGCTCAGAGTATGTTGAATTTGTGAAGTTTTCTGTCATTCTGGACTTAGTTCCTGACCCTCCTTGGACTCATTTACCCCAGAAAGCCACATAAACTAAGTGCTCATCACAGGAGAAGGATTCGGAGAATGCTCACAGCACTGCACCAAACACTGGATGTTTGGAGAAAGCTGAGAGATCGCAGATGGCCATGACTCAAGGAGCCCCTTCCCAAGGGGAAGAGGAAGATGAAGGAAGGTATTGCTATATATTGCAATCTTTTGTTTAAGGCTTTTAATCCACACAAATAGGAATGGATGGAGAACAAAGGAGTTCTCCTTCCCCTTTATATTTTCATAGCTTATGATTGTTCCTCCCTGGGAAGTGGGCTACAGAGGTGATGAGGGTGGTTGAAGGCTCTGTGGAGAAGCAAGCCTTAGGAAAGAGGTGGAGTTTTGCTTTGTGATCCTCAGAACTTAAACCTTGGCGTTTGGTCTGGCAGGGACTCTGGAATTCTCCAGCACTTTTGAGTCTGCAAGCATGGATGGTCCCATGAAAACTGCTGTCAGAAAACTCTGCTTCTCAAATATGTGCAGTTTCCCACCTGTGTACATAAATATTGGCAAAACCACCCTGGCTTTCTTTGAAACTATGACATTCCAGGCCCAATCTCCTTTTTAACAACTAGTCATATTCTACATTCAGAACATAGGTACAAGCCACATAGGTCACCTCCCACCTTTGGCAAACAGAGTAAGTAAAGAACATGGCCTCAGCATTTTTTCATTAAATAAGTTCATATCAGGCTAGAGGGGTGGGGTTTTTCCCTCCTATTTGTAAAACACAAAGAAAAACTGGATTTGGGGTAAAAATTACTCATTTGTTAGACACCTTCTCAAGTATCTCAAACGTTATCATAAAATGATAGTACCAGAGCTAAGATACCTTATAATACATACAAGACACAAATTTCTAGATATTTCCTATGGCTGAGCAGGTTTACCTAATACCAACATCTGCTACAGTTCCAACAGTGACACTAACTACTGAAAGCACAGCAAAGAAAGAATTGTCTCGGTCAAAAGATTAAAAAGTACTACACATGGCTCTTTAACACCTTTCTAGACATCAGTCCAAATCAGAACATCCTTAATTATTTCCCATCTTTGCAGCAACAAATGAGAGCATCTTTGGGACCCATCCATTCAACAGTTGAAAAACAGCTTTACCTTTGAAAACATTCTGGCCTATCAGCACAAGTAAGCTGTCTATAAAAAGCAAGCAGCAACATAGATTAGGAGAATAATCATAGACATATCGGCATCAGCAAAGCTAGCAATATAATGCTGAAGAAATAAGACCCGGGGATGCTTAAGAGCCAAAAATCAAGAGCAGCAAAAAGCTCAACAACTGCTCAGTGTTTAAGTCTCTGAAAAATTTATGTTTTCAATTTTGGCTGGAGCAGTACAAACCTTGAGCCACAACTGTATCTTAGTAGAACAGACCTAGACTTAATAAATATGGTTACCAGCAAATGCAAGGTTTTTGTCAGGGCCCAGAGCGCTCTAATAGGCCTCAATGGCCCTCACTAACCCCACCCGGTGCCCCCACCCACACCCCCTGCCTACGGGTCCAGGAGCCCCATTTAAACCTCATCCTGTGCCTTCAGCCTCTGCCTGGGCTACGCTGCAGGACCGAGCTGTGGGCTGCCCCTGGGTGCCCTCGCTGGTCCTGCCCTGCTCGGTGGGACGGGCCCTGGCTGGCGAGGTCCCAGCCCTGATGGGTGGGTGATCACACTCAGCTCCTGGCTTCCCCTAGGAAGGAGCCAGCCAAAAAAAAAATAACCCCACCTTTTTGGGTTTTTTTTACCACCTCAAATTGCCATTCATGTTTATGTGCGTTTTCAGTGTTAGTCTGACATGAAGAGAAGCTTTTCGGGCATAGAACCGAGGTCAAAAGGATTAGTAGTATTTCTTTAGACAACACTACAATCCAACATGCCTGACTATTAAGCAAACCTTCTAAGCCACATATATTGTTTCATGTGCCAGTGCAACCAAGACTATGCTTGAAAACATTGTGGATTCTCTGGTCACCTCTACTAGGTATAGTTCAAAACTACAGAAAACCGCAGAAATCAAAAAGGCTGAAATATAACTTGTTCTTTCCTCTCAAAGAAACAAAATCAGTCAAGCCATCAGGGCAGAAATTTTCCAAAACAGCCAGTGGTCTGAACATCCGAATTTCTGGGTGCCCAAAAAGGAGACATTTTAAAATGCATTTTTTCTGCATCGATTCAAAAGCAAATCCCTTTAGAGTTGCTCCATTTCACTTAAGAATTGAATTGTCCAGTATCACTAGTCAATTCTGGAAATATTTTCTCGTAAGATAGGTCAAAGAGCAACAAATTAGTACCATTTCTACTTACTAGTGTCTTTTCACATTTTCTATATATTTCAAAGCTAGGAAGAATGCTAATCCTCCATTAAGCTATGAGTAACAAAAATATTTTACTAGCCAGAGAAAACATTTTTGCCTTCTAACCTATTGAATCATCATATCACTTAATAGAGCAGATGTTCGCAAATTAAATGGCACCAAAATAACAATTTCTTCTAGAAGATACTCAGAAGCATTAAATCTTGCTGCTCCTCTCTTTTACTGAAATCCTTATAACATTTTTGTCTTTAATTTTGTGATCCATAAGTTCTGAATTATAACAGTGCTTATAAGTAACTAACGGAAATATACGTATACAGAACTAAATCCTGAAGTATAAATTGCTATACAACACCTCTGCTGTACTCTCTGCAGTAGGATAGATTCTTGCTAGAATAACGTTTATCTGAGCTTGACATCTGGCACACAGTAAAATACGACGATGCCCTTTAATCATGCAATCAAAAATCTTCTCTACCCCTTCCCCGTGATGAAACCATATTTTTCTCAGTACGTCTATCTGCAGCTAATAGTTAAGAAAGACTTTAGCAGAAAAGCTGCTATTCCTTAGCCTCCTTTAACCTGAGAAATATGCAAGATTTCTGCTTTATAATAATGCCTTGCCATTTTGAATGCAAAGAGGGATCATCTTCCTTCACGCTTGAGACCTGAAAAATATTCAATGTCTTCAATTCCTGATGAATTCAGGGCAAATTGAGGGCACCTTGAAAGTACAAGCCCATTAATGAAACAGAACTTATTTACCCTGAAATGTACAGTCTGTGGAATGTATAACTTGTCGCAATACAAATACATCTTATTGTATTTGGACAGAAAAACAAAAGGTACCTTTATTTCATATCAACAGTCCTTTGCAGTTTTCTGTACTCCGGCTCACTGTGCTACTCAGGCTCCGCTGTGCAACAAGAAACTGTCACTGAATGACACCCTGAATTCATTACAAAGCTGTACCGATAGGGAGACAATAAAAGGCAGAAATTAAAGTTCATTCATGCAGTGGATGAACCACATCAAGGACAGATATCGTGGGCTCTGACTGAAAACGAACTTTCACTGGTCTAAATGGAACAGAAGTGAGAAACGTGGTTGAATCTGCAGTGCAGGGCGAGCACGTGCCACAGGGCATCGAGCAGGCCTCGTCCTTCGCTTCTACAAGGCAGAGGAGAAAAGGGAATGCTGGCTCCCCATGCACGTGGTTGGATTTCTTTCCAAAGCATACCGTGGGGTGTTGCTCGCCTAGCAGTGAAGATAAACACGCAGTGAAGTACGCTGGAACATGCCTCCTCTACAGCGTAAGTCTGCATCATAATTGTGTCGATATAAATACAAACAAGGAAAAGCAACTGTCTTCCCAGTTGTCGTGTACTGCAATAGCAGGTAAAGCACTGTCTCTTATTGACACAAGAAATTTTAGATTACTTCAGTGCAAGAGCATTGGACTCAAAGCCAGCATGCTTAAAACAAATTAAAAATACAGGAGTGATACTGAGTGTGTCCCCTTTGATTTTCTGAATTGAAAGCTACTGTTCATGTCCAGGATGATAATTTCAGAGTCAGCGTACGTTCTCCCACTGAAACAGCTTGTATAAGAAGTGTTAGGACTGAATAAATAAATAAATAAAAGCCTTAGCTTATTCTGACTGCTAAGAACAGAAAAAAAGTATCCGTCTAAAATTAAAGACGCCTTTGATATACCTCACTGAATCTACCCATCCTCCTCCCTACTCTCAACACAAATGCCCCAGGAACATTCAAACAAGAGACTGAAAACAAAGAGAGACCTAAATCTATCTTGAATATGTGCTGTCACTTCCTACACTCCTTCAGGAATCACTGTAACACTTGGGAAACCTGCTCCAAGAGTCTTCCTTTTGACCCTAAGCAAATCTCTTGGTCCCAGATTCAGGAAGCATTTTGCAACCTAATTCCTAATGAAATGAAGGGAAGTCAGGTGGCTAAAAGCACATTTTGTGAGTGTGGACCCGAGTCCCTCTGTAGCTCAGGAACCAGCAGACTGGAGCCTTCGAGACCTCCCTGTCTAAAAGGGTTACATGGTATTTCAGAGCAAATAATTTAAAAACTGTTTTGCACTCAGATAGGATAGTTGTGGTAGGAGCATGGATTTACCAGGCAAGCTAAAAACTCCACAGTACCCTCTCCCGCCCCACGGGGTACTGCCCGGTGTAACGAGCATCTTCCCAGCTGCGCGAGGCAGTAGCAGCAGCTGACCCAAGCTGCAGCTGCTGCTGCCCCGGAGATCACGGAGTACCTGGAATAGATGCGCTGCATGAAGTACCTCTCCTGCAGTTGCAGGTCTGTTCAACCAATTTGCCCCCAATTTGTTTTCAATGGCAATACCACGAATGCACAAGTGAAGGAAAAAAGTTTTTACTTACCTATTTTCCCTCAATTAGAATATTTTATCAGATTTTGACATGTAATTTAAGATTTCTCTTCTTACCTTCCTACATACGTATTTATTTTCCAAAGGACCTGTTGCAGAGAAAGGTCTCAAGGTACGTTACAATTTTATAGAAAAGGATTAAAAATAAAATAAAATTAAAAATAAAAATTAATTCAACCATCTCAGTATATAATGCTTTAATGAGTTTTCCTTCAGAATTAATGTCATCAGAGTTCTGAATACACAGAAAGCATGGTAGCAATATGTAAAGTTTCATGTTTGTACCTGGTTGCCAGGTACCAAACATTTGTGCACTTTTACCCAGAATTAATTTGTCAATCATTTTTTCCACATTAGATGATCTCTGTGGAAATGAAGGAATGTTCATTTTTAAAAAATTGACTATTTCTCTACAAGCATTTTTTTCAAACAGAGGTGCACGAGTATGGTAAATCTATAAACTAGATCTTATTCACTGCAAAATCAGGAGCATTTGATCATTCAGTTATAGCAACAGGAAAATGCATACCCTGTCCCCTGTCTACAGATGTTACAGACGGTCATTTAGGTTTATTTAATGATAAGAAAAATACGTAACTTATATGCTGGATAGTACAGATTTTCTTTTTTTTAAATCTTTGCTTTTATTTGTCACTGTCTCATGCCAATTAATTAAAAAAAAAAAGTAGGCCTGTATTTATAACTGGACACAATGACAGTAAGAAGTAATAAGGAACCAGTAAGAAATAGTTCAAGGAAGCTAGTGACATAGTCTAAAGCACCATGGAGAGTTCATATTTAATTTGAGGACTATCAGTAAAGTGTAAAGCTTATGCTAAAATTTCATTTATACTCAGAATCAGTTTTACGAGTCCGGGATCACCAGAAAGACACATTTCATTTTTCATTGCTGTGCAGGAAAACTTCCCACAAACTAGTTACACATGGAACAGACTTTCTGATATTTTGCTGGTTTTCCATAGTACATTTATCCTACATTTATCCAAATACGAAGAGGAAGTATTTCATATTCTTGGGTAGCTCAGCACTGATTTTTCATATCCCAAGTCAAATGACTTTCCACACCTGAAAGCATACTTGACAGGAACTTTCCATGTCAGGAGTTAGAAGATAATGATCCTTTATTCAAGGTTATGCCTCATCCCAAACTCTTTGCACACCAGTATTAATGCAAAATCATTTTCACATTCCAAAGCTATTTGAATAATTTTGCTCACTGAAAACATACTCAAATCCCATTTTCTAAGACCACAAGCAGTCTATAATGCCTATTAGTATTCCCAAACACCAAGAACATTTTTGTCATGAATTAGATGTAATGAAGATAGCAGTGGGTTTTTTGACTCCCTTGATCTCTCACATTTATTCCGCACAGAATGGACTCTACACAACAAAACTATGTAAGCAGAAGAATTTTCCTTCAAATACAAACAAAAAAATTACACTTTCCATCAAATGGAATTGGCCTCTTGTGGAATCATTCTGAGAAAGCTTAACTGAACACTAAAACACTTCACCAAGAACTCCCTGACAGGGTGACACAACACTTCCTTTGAGATGTTTCAGCATCCAGGCTGAAATTTTCAAGGAATCAATGCAACATCAGAAAACTCCATGACTGTAATAAAGAAAAAAAATTACGGAACTCTGAAGTCAGGCATTAAATCCAACGCTTCAGCTGGCAAAACTCTCTCCTTATGAGTCTGGCCTTGGCACTTAAGATTACTATAAAAAGACTTACGAATTTCTTTAAATAAGTGCCAGTGCACAGTTAAGTATCAGCCTATATTTGAAATCTGATTTGATGCTGCTGTGATTCCATGAATTCTAATGGAACTCCTCCAAATTTTTTCACCACTGCGAGCAAACCTGAAATATCAAAATATCTCATTTTGCATTATTTTTAGCTGAAATGTATGTCAATGTGAAATCATTTGAACTACATTAGTAGAACTAAAATGATCCCTAGTGTAACTCCATTCACGTCAGTTACATCAGGAATGCATTTCACCACTATAATTTAAAATGCAAAATGCCCAAGTGATGATAAAATTCTTTTTCTGAGAGTTGTCAGTATCCAGTAACACTGGGAAAGCTCTGACAGAAGCAGTAGTAGTGTGTTGGAGCCATAACAGCACAAATACAGGGTTTCTCTGGCACACAATCTCAACTGAAGTAATACTTAATGTCTGTTTCTTGTTAAGCACTTGGGATCTTTGGGTTTTAGCATGTTAGGGGTAGGACTTTGGCATTTCCAAGCTGTGTTGTAACCGACTGGACTGATGGATAGGTTGAATAATCAAATTATAAGCCAGCCCAAGTAAAGGTATTTGCTTCCATTCCGGAATGCACAATTCTTTCTGTGATTCAGAACGGTCTGCCAAACTGATAGCACAACCCAACGTTAAGCTACAGCAGCTCTTACTTATAATGACAACGTACATAGCTTTACACGTTGCAGGAGGCAGAGCAGGCTCCGCTGTCACCTTAGGATGTGTCTCCACAGCACTGCAGTACGTAGTGCTGGCACACCCAGAACGTTGCTCTGCCAACTGCTACAAGGTCCTACAGTAAAACCTTTTCCTTCAGAAAGTAAGGTACTGCTACGATCACTGCATAATGCAGACATTGCCACGCTTGTTTTAAATTAAAGGGTTGTGTTCTGGGAGCAGAATAGCTGAACGACTTGCTGGAGAAGCTGGGTAACTAAAGCAGCTACCTCATGCCGAGCTCCATGTCCACAGCGTGAACATATTCTAAGAGTTACTCAAAGTTTTCTTCATTATTTCCATTAGAGATCTAAAATCCCACCTTTTATAAACCACCTTCCCTTTCAACCAGTCAATACTGCGAACACATACTACTTATTTTCTCCAAGTTCTTTATTTACCTAGTTAGTATTTCTTTTACTCCTACATTCTTGCCATGAACCCTGGCATTGTATGGTCTCTGGTATTATACAGAACTACTAGCAAGCTAGCTTACACGAGAACCCTTGTGCTCTTTACATCATTAACTACTGGCTGTTAAAGAAACACTTTCAGTTACAGATTTTTGCCGGATTTTACAGAATGCTCATCCTCACTGCTGATATTCCCCCTGTAGAAAAAAGTATTTAGTACATTTAACTCATGTGAGCTACAACAAAATGCGATATTCAATTCTGGCAAATGCCTATGTATAAAATTACTGAGCTGTTTCATTCAAAACATAGTTGGAATTAGTATCACCGCACTAAAAAGGAGCTTTGTTTAATGCTTCACATCAAAAATATAGTGAAGCCTGCTCTATGATTTTAAATTAGGAATCAGACATTTACACAGAAGTTTTGAACCAGGGCTCAGCACAAAGCAGTCTTTTGTCTGTGTCTTGGTTTTTATTAGTTCTTCTGCAATGAAAAAGAGGACAAGTTTTCAAAGAGGCGATTCACAGAAAATCCATGAAGGCAAAAATCAACCATTAAAGAAAAACCTATGTCTATGGCTCTGTTCGGTACCACTGGATGCTGCCTACAGCAAACAATGCTTATCTGATAGATTATGCATAATGTCGTGGGCGCTTTTATTGTCGCTTTTCAGCTCCAGAACTGTAAGTCAGTCACTAACTAGTCCTCCCCCTGCAAAAATCCTCTACTCAGCTTTAAATGACTATTGCAAAACTACTGTAATTCAGTAGTGTTGGTAAGCCCCTTTTTCTCTCATAATGGCCTGTCCCAGCCCTTAAAGTGCATATGCCAATTTGGTTCAAGTTTTATAATCTGGAATGTTCCACAGTGCCTCTTCAAAAACAGTTCCAGTTTAATTGTGCCTTCCCTAGGTAATTATAAGTCTGAAAAAAATGCCTGGTCTGAATCTATTATTTATGTTATATGCAGCAATACCTTACCTATTTCGTTCTGGAGTCTGGAATGTACTGTAGGCCAGATAATCTTTACCTACCTTAATCTCCTAGGAAGGGCAATGGAAGTTTTTGACACACAGTAAAATACAGCTGGCCTAAGAATCAGTGAAAAGAAATCATGGAATGTTTTCTCAAGGACTGCATGGAACCCAGCATGTTCATTTTGAATCCCAGAATGCCTATTTTGGATCTTAAATGTTGCTTCAAATACACATGGGTGAAAGCTGTAATTAAGGGAAAATGCAGCACCAATAATAGCATGTTAAAAGTTAGCAATTCTCAATTGTCAGTACTGCAACAACTGAATATCTTATTACTTCTACCTTCTCCTCCCATACATTGAATTTCTTCAATACTGACAAAGTGCATGTACTAATCATAGACTCTGAATGTTAAATTAACCAGGAAAAAGATAAAAATTAGGTTGGTATTTCTTGAGGGCATCAGTAGAAAACACTGATTTCAAATAATTTTGATTATAAAATTTTACTTCACAATCCTTTTCCAGATCACAGATATTCATAATTAAAAAGAGTATGGAATTAATGTAATGTTAGCTGTTTCGCCATCAGCATCACATAAAGAAAAAAACAATAACATATGATGCAGAATTCACTCTTCCAATGATTGTCATTGAACTATTACATTAGTAAACATTCACAGTATGAAGTCTCTTTCAATATATCTCCAGCATATAAAGTAGTGCAAAAAAGCATTCCAGTCATTTTGCCTTTGCAGTCAGACCAGGTTAAACGATTCTCTTACTTCATTTCTTTCATTATTAGACAACAAATGCTGCAATGCCTCCAAAGAGAGTTATAAAAATAAACAATTTCTGGAGGGTCAGCAGCCTTTTCAAAGTAAATTTCCAGTTAAAAACAAGCATTATAGATTTCAAGAAAAAAATTTAGATCTATCTTCCGTAGAATATCTTTTTACAATAAATTTACCATTTGAAAAACAATGACTATGTTATCCAATGATTTATGGTAGCTGCTATTAAAGCACTGATAAATAGATAAATGACTACCAAACTTCATTGCTTCTTACATAGTAAATACCTCTGAATGCCAACTTTTACCACAGAGCTGTTATTAGTGATGTCGACAGTTCATGCACCCACTTTAAAACTGACTTGATTTTAACAAATTTTTCAGCCTCATGTGCAAAACACTTGCATTCTAATAAAAATATAAAGTCTGAAATTATATCAGGTCTAGCAATCCCTTCCTCAAGTTATATCACTTACTTGATATGTAATACAAGTTTAGTAATGCTTTTTATTTGTATTTAACCATTAAATGGCATACTACTGTATGCTGTGGACTCTTCTTTGCATATTTCATTATTTTCACTGCACTCTGTAATGCATAAATATATTTGGAAACGTTCAAAATTACACATCAGTTTCCACAGAATTTGAATTTACACAGTTTTTCTTCTCTGACTCACTGCTATTCCCCGTGTCCTGACTTTTTTTCTCCTTTACACAAAGAGATTCTTTAACTCCTTCTTCCATCTCCAAATATTCTGATTTATCCTCTGTGGATGAAGATGATGAGCTTCTAAATTTCTTCAGTAAATTTGTTGGGAGGTAAGGGCAACTGACTGCATTTTGCATCAGCTGCGTTTGTTCTTCATTCTCAGTCTCTCTGTGGTAGAAATAGTTAAAATTGGAGACAATCACTGGCACTGGTAAAGCAATGGTTAACACTCCCGCAATGGCACACAGGGACCCAACTATTTTCCCACCCACAGTTATGGGTTTCATATCCCCATAACCAACTGTAGTCATGGTCACCACAGCCCACCAAAAGGCATCTGGGATGCTTTGAAAATGGGTGGCAGGCTCATCAGCTTCTGCGAAGTAAACAGCACTGGAAAACAAAATGACTCCAATAAAAAGAAAAAAGATGAGGAGGCCGAGTTCCCTCATGCTGGCCCTGAGCGTATGACCCAGGATCTGCAAACCCTTGGAGTGCCTGGAGAGCTTGAAGATGCGAAACACCCTGACCAGACGGATGATCCTCAGGATGGCAAAAGACATGGCCTGCTGACCATTACTGCCCTGCTCCTGTGCCAAGTCAGTGCCCAGAGTAATGAAGTAAGGCAAGATGGAGACAATGTCTATGATGTTCATGATGTTCTTGAAGAAGTGTGCTTTGCTTGGACATGCAAAGCAGCGCACTGTAAACTCAAAGGAGAACCAAATGATGCATACTGTTTCTACAATGAAAAAAGGGTCATTGAAGATGGTGTGCTCCCCAGCATCCAGGTGAAGTGACTCATTGGAAAGCCCCTTCCCTAAGCTCAGGGACATGAGGAATTCCTTGTCATCTCTGAACTCTGGCAAAGTCTCCAGACAAAAGATGACGATGGAGATCAAGATGACCAAGACAGAGACAATGGCAATGCCTCTGGCTGGACTGGAGCTCTCCGGGTACTCAAACAGCAGCCAAACCTGCCTCTTAAACTCATTCTCCGGCAAAGCTTTGTCCTCTTCCTCTTTGACAAACCCTTCATCCTCCCTAAACTTGAGCATGGCCTCCTCCCCAAGTTGGTAGAATTTCACCTCCTCAGTGAAGATGTCAAAGGGTACATTGACTGGCCTCTTCAGCCGACCACCACTCTGGTAGTAGTACAGGATGGCATCAAAGCTGGGCCGGTTCCTATCAAAGAAGTATTCATTCCTGAGAGGGTCAAAGTATCTCCCTCGCTTCGCTGGATCACCCAACAATGTCTCCGGGAACTGAGCTAATGTCTTCAGTTGGGTCTCAAACCGCAATCCTGACACGTTGATTACCACACGCTCACAACACTCGTACTCACTGTAGCGAACAGAGCTGTAACCCCCAGGGCCTCCACCATCATCAGGTGGCTGGTCCGAGTATGAAAACTCATCCTCCCCATAGTCATCACTGTAGTAGAGCTTTCCTTCTTCCTCATCGTCTTCATCCTCGTCTTCATCCTCCTCTTCCTCCTCACTCAAGTCCTTCAGTATTCTCTCTTCAGAACCACTGAGAGGCAGCAGCTCAGAACAGGGGAAGGAGGCCCCACACTCCCTACTTCCCAAGTGGTGGCTCCTCTTTTTCCCTTTCTTCCGCCTCTTACCACTCTGGCGGTGGGGCATGCTGCTGCGTGACGCATTCCCACCATGAGAGGAGGATGCACCTCGACTCTGTTCCTGATGGTAGTGGTGATATGGTCCACCTCCACCTGTTGCCCCACCTTCTACTGCTGCTGTTGCTGCTGCTACGGCCGCAGCCGCTGCGGCTCTCGACTGTGCCAGCCGCTCTCTCTCTCGGGCCCGAGCTTGGACCGCGTATCCATAGGGCATGTGGCTGTTGCACCCAGAGCTATCTGCACTCACCATTGCAACCTCCATTTTGCAACTGCTTTTTTTAATTGCTTAATACAAAAAGGTCTTGCTTTATTTACAGTGTAACCTTAACTTTCACGAGAAAGTTCAAAGGCATTTGCATTTGGAGGACAGTCCCTTGGACACAGAGCAGGGCAACATTGTTCTAACACTGAATCTATGTTTTGGAAAACCACAGATCTGCATTTTCTTATTGTCCGGAACGTTTGACACAAACTACTGTTTTGCTAATGAGAAAAGATTAAACTCTCAGATTGAACCAGGGAACAGCTGAGGCCTTGTTCTTTCATCCACCAAGCCCCTTTATTTTCATTTCTCTCCTGTGGCTATCACAGATCTGATCAGAATCATGACTACCTGGCAGGCTACAGAGACTGCATTCATGAGGAAAAAAAATATGCAAATCAAAAGGTACCTGCTCTCCACAGATGGTTTTAGTTCATCATTGCAACCAAATGCAAATAGTCTCTTTCCTCATAATTTGTTCCTGGTAATGCTTTGGCCTAGCAATCTTATTGTTTAATATCATTACTTGGGGAGTTGAAGTTAATTCCAGCCATCACTTTATTTACACAGTGAGGAGGTCTTTGCAAATCCTTTCTTCAGCCTGTCAACAATGTCTCAAACCTGGGAGCAGCTCCCAGGGCGTCAGCAGCAGTGGTAAGAGGAGGAAGAGGAGGAGGAGAAGGAGATGAAGACTGAGAAACTGGCTCTGAGGTCCCCATAGGACATAAGGGAGTGGATGGGTCACCCTTTGGTTATGGTCATGCAGAAGAAGCACTTAACCTGAGGCACATGCACAAACACACAAAAATAAACAAAACAAAAAGGGAAAAGATTGGATTGTTTTCCTAAAAGGTCACACCGATCAAATGAAACTGTGTCATCTATTACCACGGTAGTCAAATCTTCCCCTGCCCACACTATTCACACTTCTACATTACACACACACCCACATCACATGCACAGAGATTTTGAACGACTCTGTGGGTAAGGATGTGGGTGGGTATGGCACATATATAGAGACAGAGATACAAAATCCCCACCCATATAAGCACTTGAATCCATACACAAACACATGCATGCTTCTGAAACACCAACACATATAAACACTAATAAATATACTGCAATACACGGTGCACTCAGATCTTGGAGTACATATGTAATAGATACACCTACGTATATCTATATGAAATATTAAAGAATAAATGTAGATACATAAAGAGCTTTTGTTATATTTATAGAAACACGTAAGATGCAGGAATGTTACATTTTAATCTAAAACTGAATTGTGTTTCAGTCATAATGAACACCTCGCTGAATTTAATTTGGACACAGGCACGTACAATGCTCACTCAAGTGAAAACACGGTGATATGCTATGGCAAGAAAACACAACTGCAGGTGCACTGAAGCAACATCTACATGCAAGCACACGCACGAAAATACACACACACGCCCCCCCCCCCTTGGAAACAGAAGCCTCATTTATAGCTATATCTATTAACACACGACAGAAGGTGAATATAAACTATTAAATGATGCTATTTTTAAAATCGTACCTACGTGTCATGCAGAAAAAGATCTTGAAAACGCTGTTATACTTACTGTTCCTGGGCGGAGAAATAGCAACGCTGTTCTTGCTAGTGTAAGGATCCGGTGAGGGCAGTCCTGAGGAGGGGGCTATGCCAGCCCATCTACATCTGCAGGTGCGTACGGGCGGGCAGCACCACAGGTTGAGGAGTTATTTCTCTCCCTTCTTTCCGGGTGCAACAAGAGCGCCGAGAGGGAGCCGGGCAGGCAGCTGAAGCTGGGGGCACTCTGCACAGCCACAGGCGCTGCTTCTCGCCCAGGCATTTGCAAAAAGGCAACAAGCGAGAGTCTTGTTCCAAAAGGAAAAAAAAATGAAGGCGGTGTGTTTGTGTGTGTGAGAGACGGAATGAATGGATGAGCGCGATCACTCAGCCTTTCCAAGCCCGGCTTTTGCGGTAGGTTTGTAAATCAGCGTTAAATAATCCGCGTACCAAGCCCGTTTCCACCGATGGGAGGACGGGTGCCGCTTCTTGCGGTTTCTCCCCCAGACACGTCCAGACGGCAGCGGCTCAGCCAGCACCCGCCCGCATCATCCACTTGTTGTGCCGGTTTTTGGTAATGCTCANNAAAAAAAAAAAAAAAAAAAAAAAAACAACCAACGAAAAAGTCCCCCACCAGAACCCAAAAAACCCAC
The DNA here is from genome assembly GCA_013401315.1 of Balaeniceps rex. NCBI lineage: Eukaryota > Metazoa > Chordata > Aves > Pelecaniformes > Balaenicipitidae > Balaeniceps > Balaeniceps rex. The sequence continues at coordinate 14,258 of VYZW01001991.1, read as the reverse complement.
CAAGAGGAGGAAGCAGCTCTCTACTGCGCGGTTTTTCTCGCCCGGTTTTTGAAAGCGGTAGCCGGCAGCAGCCTGGCCGAGCCGCGGGGGTGCTCCCGAGAGAGCCCTGTNGCGCCTCCGCCGGCTCGCCGTCGTCCCCTCGCGGCCGCCGCCCTGCACTGCGCCCCTGCTCCGCGGCACCGCTTTCTGCGCCCCCCGCCCCGGCCCGGCGCTCTCTTTTTTTCCCGTATTACTTATTGAAATGAATATTCCAGTGCTGAACAACGCACGGGCCGGCGAACGAAACTTTCGTGCTCAAAGCAAGCAAGGGCTAACAAGAACCTTATGAGGGCTAACAGGAACCTTATGAAGTTCAACACGGACAAGTGTAAGGTCTTGCACCTGGAAAAACATAATCCAGGAGTGCAGCACAGACTGGGATCCACCTGGCTGGAGAGCAGCTCTGTGGAAAGGGACCTGGTGCTCCTGGTGGACAAGAAGCTCAATATGAGTGAACAGTGTGCTGCTGTGGCCAAGGCGGCCAACAGGATGCTGGGTTGCATCAAAAGGGGCATCACCAGCAGAGATAAAGGAGTCATTATCCCACTCTACTCAGAGCTTGTCAGGCCGCACCTGGAATACTGTGTACAGTTCTGGTCCCCACTATAGAAAAAAGATGTGGACAGGCTGGAGGGGGTCCAGAGAAGGGCCACCAAGATGAGCAAAGGTCTGGGAAGCCTGCCTTATGAGGATAGGCTGAGAGAACTGGGTTTGTTCAGCCTTGAGAAAAGGAGGCTTAGAGGTGATCTCAATCACCATGTACCAGTACTTAAAGGGTAGTTACAAAGAAGATGGAGACTCCCTTTTTACAAGGAGTCACATGGAGAGGACAAGGGCTAAAGGATACAAGCTACTCTTGGGGAGATTCCGACTGGACGTGAGAGGAAAATTTTTCACAATGAGAACAGTCAACCGTTGGAATAATCTCCCAGGGAAGTGGTTGACTCCGCTACACTGGACACTTTTAAGACTCAGCTGGACAGGGTGCTGGGCCATCTTGTCTAGACTGTGTTCTTGCCTCGAAAGGTTGGACCAGATGACCCTTGAGGTCCCTTCCAACCTGGCATTCTATGATTCAATGCTACAAGCCCCAGCTTCTGTTTTTGTGGGGTTTCTTTTAAGGAAGAAAAAGACATGGTTGAGGTGGTACAGGGAATTTCAAAACTAAGTGCAGATCAAGTTTCCCGGAACGAGGAAAAAGCTGCCCCCACCTCCACCCTGCTGCTTCGCTGGCCCCAAATGCTCCAACAGTACGAGCAAACCAGAAAACCATTCCCTCTGCTACTGCCTGACGCACCCAGGCCAGCACACAGCCTGCCAGCTGCACGGGTCTTGCAAACGAAGCCAAATTAACTTTTACTCTTAATTCTGTACCTACACAGGAAAGTAGGTCTTAGTTCATGAATAGGGTACCATTGTGTATGTGGTAGATGAGACCTAAAATAATAGAGTTTTAACACCTCTGCCCAAGATGTCAAATCTTCTCTCCCTCTGCCTGCTGGCTGTAACACAAGCAGTGTGTAAACTGGCTATTCCTTCTGTGCCTAGAACATCCAAACTGTGACAGATTCCACTCTCTGTAAGCCAGCACCATGAAAATGCAGCTTGGCTATATTTGACATCACAGCTACAGTTCTACCACCTCAGTAAAAACTAAGTGTAGGCACTCCTACTTAACACGGAAAAAGAAAAGCAGGATTTCGGTGCTTTAGAGCCCTATAGCAAGATCATAGCAAGGACAAATCAAGAGTAGCACTCACTCCAGACACTTTGCCTTGAGGTGTTTGCAACTGGAGGCAAATTCAAAATGTGCAGCAAGTGGGTTAGGCATTTTTTTCATTGCTTAGGTCCACTCCTTCTCCACAGTTCACAGAGAAACCGAGAGAGCCTGGTGAGTATTCCCCTTCAGATCCCCAGCGGCACAACCCAGATTATCCATGTCACCACTCTGGCTCTGCTGCCGACATGAGTTAGTGCTCATACTCGTGATCCCATTCATTTCAGTAGGTGACATATGACTATGTAAAGGAGAATGAAGGATCAACCAAATAAACATACTGAATGCCAGGCATCAAATCGGTTCATAATGATCTTGCCAAAAGTACTGTGAAAAGTATAAATGGCAGCTACATCTAACCAATTTTTCAACAATCACAATCCTTCAAGTTCCATAGTCAATATAAAAGGAAAGACATACAGAAATTCCTAATGTCATCCCAAATGCCATTAAAATACAAAGTGATGTCATCACAAGAGCAGTCCAAAATTTTGATGCTCCTGGATGCAATTTAAAAGCATTCTACAAATTCGCTTCCAATACCAAAACCCAGATTCTTCTGCAGCTTGGCACAAGAGCATACCAAAGACAGGGATCAAACCCCTATCATCGTTTAGTCACAAGGACATGTACAATGGCATAAAAATAGAAGATATATCATAGGTATATTTCTTTAATCATTAGAAACATCTAGACTTATTCCTACTTCAGTAAAATTTAATTCTAGGGGCATTTTCCAGAATTCAGTCACTTCATTCTCTAAGAAGTGTTGTGGTGCTTTTTATCAGCAGGACCCGAACACTTTTTTTATTCCTTTTTGAGATGTTTCAGGGGCTTGGGGAAAAAAAAAAATTGCTTATCTAGCTTTTACCTTTCTTCCAAAGTTTCAGGTGTATTTTCTTGTCATTGTCTCATGTGACTGCTAAACTGAAAAGTTCAGTGGATATCTGAGTATAAAGACAGACAAGTTGAAACAGACCAATCGCTTTGGTATGCCTTTTTGATCGTTATTATTCTGCTCTTTTTTAATAGCTACAGCATATTCTTGAGCAAAGATAAATAGTGATGTATGAGGGGATACACACATAACACTGATAACGGGAGAAGCACAATAGCTTTTTTGTACCTTTTTTTAAATCCATTCTAATGTGATAGGGATCACGTAGCTACATGCAATTCAATCTAACTCAGAGGTCTTATTTGATCCAATTTTTAACTGATTTAAAAGCAAAAAACAAGCTTTAAGTATTTACAGATGAACACTGCGACTCATTTCATTCAGCTTTGTATTTTCATAGTATTCAAAGAGCAATTTTTATTTAAAAGATATTACATTCCCTCTGCTCCTTCATATTCATAAGGGATACTATTATTGGTAGAACAAAGAGAGAATACGTACATGTCATTATCTTCAATAGTGCTGTATTAAGAATATTAGAGCATAGCAAAGGATCGGTAAGGTATGCTATCATACAGATTTGTTCTGTTTTACAGTGATGTAGAGGAGGAATATGCATCATTACTGCTTATCTATGTGTACAGTGCCAGAAAAAATACACACCGATTTAATAGATTTTCATGCAAAGGGAACATGAGATTTAAAAAGCCTAAGTTATGTTGCTATGCCCAATATTAATTTATGCTATCCCCCAATTGCTGCAATTCACACTGGCGGAGTCTGGCCTCAGTCCAACACTAATCTTCCTGCTGTAATCAAGAGCTCTGCACAGCGAATAAGACTGCACTACAGCTCAGTACTTACTGAGTTGCAGTTCTAGACTACGAATTATTCTATTTCCCTTTTAGTCTTCTCTTTTTACTCTTCTGCTCCTTCCTATGCTTGCTTCGCTATTTCTATCAGCTGCTCAAGGCAACTCAGCCAACTTCCCATAAGATCAGGAACGCCTTTCAAAACAAGTAAAACATTGCAGCAGTGGACACTCAGGATAAACAAGTGGAAAGACCATGGCTACTGTATCATTTCAGATGTGATGAAACATGGTTCGGAACATGTATTTCCTTCCCCTGCCCCCCAGTTCTTAGTTGATTGCAGTGCTGGAGATCCTTAGGTACCAAAGTAGCAATGAATTCTTGTCTCCACAGCTAGGTTTCCTCTCTCAATGTTTATATTGCTTTAGGGAGTTCATATTTTATTCATATTTTATTAACCAGGCTCCGTAAGACACCCCTGTCAAAGAATCTGGCTTGAATACTGTGCTTTTGAATATGACTGGCACTACTTAACGAGGTACTTAGCAGAATAAAATACAGCCTATCCTCAGTTACTTCTTATACACAACATACACGAATAGTACATCTGTTCATTACTCATACTGCAACAGGCTAATCCAAGGAAGGTGACACTCCAGAGAACAGCAGGCCTTTTATACTTTCTTGGGAAAGTATGCAAAACCACTGTCATTTACCACTAAATTTAGGATGAACAGCAATAAAAACACTGATGATATTTATATCTGGAGAACAATTTCTTGTACTGGAGGATGGACCTACTCAGAAACTAGGATAAAAGTACCATGTATGGTTTATTTTTAGACTTGAATATTTCTCCGTTCATTCTAGGCAGACAGGGACTCATATCAGGGTTATTCTTGAAATCAACAATAGCAAACATAAATTAAAAAAAAAGGATAGTATGGAGAGAAAGCCTGAAAGCCTCTAAAGAAAGAACCGCTTGACAATGGAGAGACATTACTTATACTCTTGGTCCCACGCCAGACTTCCAAGATACCCACAGCCACATCACTCTTAATGCTGACCNCCCCCTTTTTCCCCCCCCCCCAACAATTTTTTTTTTATTTAGAATGGAATAACTTGGATCAGGCAATGCCCCTTCTTATAGATATGCCAAGTAGTAGCAAGCAGTGTGGATCTCCAGTTTGGATACTGTTATTATAATTAACTCATGAAGGAAATGAGTTAGAGTCACAGAATTACTTAAAATACTGTGTCACTGATTTGCTCCATTTCTGTATTACAGAATCAGTATATTACTCTGAATATGCAGTTTACAAACTATGCTAACAGTAAATGCAATAATTATAAAACCTGGAAATATCTGGTGCTAAATTCTGGTTGCATATATATTTGTCTAGATCAGATAACATTATGAGAGCATGGCAGGCTAATTTCTCACTGGGATTTTATCAGGAATACTCTGTAGGAAAATTAGGTAATGGGCTAATAATTAATGTAGCTTTGCACTATTAAGTTAATCATGACTTGCAGAACAACTGTAAAGGAACACCTGTAGGACAACAGCTCAGAACTATTACTGTTAACATCATGAAGACTCATTAGCTAGAAGTTCAAGTATCTCATGCTCCAGGAATGTGAAGAAGCCTATAAAGAAAGGAACCTTAGATGTTCAAGTATGGCATCAAACATATCTCACATGTATCTTTTTAGGTAAAAAGGATATTTCTATGAACTCAAGGCTTTTAGCAGATTTTGCTCAAGTTCTAGCAAATATATTTTTATAACTCTTATTTATGAAATTAGCATGAATGGAAGACCTGCATGAAGGAACTGCAGGATCAAACTAAAAATAGTGGATACACCATTGTATCTGTAATGCTCCAAATCTTACTAGAAGGCTCCACTTACACTTAAATTAGATGAGAAACCTAAATTTACTGGACTAGAACAATTCCTACTAAAGATTCTGGTCTATAACTACAAGAGGTATATGTTTCACAGGCAACTGTCTTGGTTCATAATTTGATGGTCATCATATATAGCTTCCAGATGAACCTTTGGGTCAAAATCACCATAGTCTGCTCTGGTGTCATCTTGTCACCCTGCTGATGAATACAGAAGAACCAGGATAGACACCAAATGAGACTGGTGAAGAGAGAAGCAGCAATTGGACTTCATACCATTCCCATTAAGTAGGTCAACAGGGAAAGGAACACGCCATTTTCTTTTGACCTTTAGAGCTGTGTGTAAGGGAATGCTTTCTTACCACCATTGCACTAAAGGATCGTTTTCCTCCTGCCATGAGAAGGATACAGAAAATTGCTCCATGCTTTAAGAGGAGACAGATCCTAATACATCTGAGTTCATGACATGTATCAGAACTATGCCAGGGTATTCAGATATGAGGCAAAAATTTTGGTTCCACTCCTTTCCACAAGTGTGCAAACACAAATCCTGGAAGAATGTACAGGGGTTTTAACCAATCTTCATAGACTTGCATATCAGAGAAAATGTAAGCAATTTTTAATAAGGAGAACTATGTTGACAAAAATGAGAATCTATTCAACATTATTCGTAATGGCTTCAAGATGAGATTCACAGGGGAGCTAGATGCCTAGAAGTTTTAAGTGCCATGTGTATTGATCCACATGGGAAAGATTATAAAACAAACTGTTCCCAAATAAATGATATACTTAGAAAAGTTCATTAAACCTCTTTATTTCAGAGATATTGTTGTATGTTCTCAGGGGTGTATTAAGCACAAAGGTAACACAGAAAAAAATGTCCCAGCTTGAATAAACACCCAGAATTAACCAACCTTGGCAGGGTGCAACAATAGTTACAAGGTTGGATAAAAATAAATTCTTGAGATTACCAAATAAAATAAATATTCCTGTGCCTAATTTTGAACTAGCAAGCAGCACAGAAAGAATCTTATGATAGCCTTTATTTTGGGGTGAGGTAAACATATAGTTTTGTTGTTGTTGTCTTCAGTATGATATTTGCTGAGGAAAACCTTTCCAGAATGGAAATGCCCTTTCTAGAGGGTTGCCACAGAGAAGGAAATTGGTCTGGGGGCCAGGGACTAGCTAGAAATCGAGAAATTAAAACAGGTATTGCAAAGGCAATATAAAAATTGCTCTAATACTGTTGTATATATGGAGATACTAAAAATACTTTGGAAATGACCCTTTTGAAGGAGACCTGCATTTCAGGACATTAAGGATCATTTGCAGCAATGCTTGGGAGAGCTAAGGTACAATTAACACAATAAAATAATATACCCTGTACGTCACATCTAACCTGCTGAATGAAGCGTCCAGCCTGTTGTCTTTTCTTCAGAGAAAACAGGAAATACTGTCCTGGAAATCACACGCTGCCCTACCGGTGTTTCTCCTCATGTTCAGGCAGAGCTGTCACAAGCAGGTAAGGGAAGGAATTACAGCCAGAAGCACCCTTTCTGTGTTTATGCATCAGGGCAGGTAAAGCTGTAAGATCTAACTGTTATGGCCTCATTTGTACGGCCCGACAAGTACTCCCAAAAGTAGCACCTCATCCCTGTAGCCCAAGTAAATAGATTGCATTCACAGATCAGACATAATCTGTAGAGAGC
>VYZW01001989.1:62390-85228 GCA_013401315.1 Balaeniceps rex | reverse complement strand
TTTGAAATAATATTAATCCCTTTATTTCTTAATACTGTCCTGCAGCACATTCATCATTTATGTATGCAGAATTTGAATGAAATGAATTATATTTAAAGATACAATATTTCTACATACAATTCAATAGCAGTACACAATTTCAAGTTACTGATCTTGTATTTCAGGTTTCCATGTTGAAATTTCTATGGATGTCATTCTAGATTTATGCCAGAGATTAATTGCAAAAAGACAGCATAAGTAATTTTCATTTACATATTAATATGTCTTGGTTCTTAACCTCATTGTAAATACTATATTCAACATATGTGACTCATGAACGTACACAGCTAGTTAATTTTCCTGTGGCAAAGTGCATTAAAACTCTTCCTTATACCTTTCTTTTACAGGCATATTAATAAGACTTTTTACTACTAGACTGTCAAATACTAGGACTATTCCTGTTTCAGGAAAGAAGGCGTTAATATTATTTCAAAAGGCTATATTTGCAGTTTTACTAAGTATTAAAGATTATACGAACATTATGTTATGACTTACTGTTTATCTACTTTAAGGGGGACAATTCTCAACTGAGTGGTCTCAACTGCCATTATTGTTGTATTGGATTTAACAGGAACCGATGGTGCTCATCACCGTGCTGGGATGAGATTGATGGGAACAAAACACAGCATTTCACTATACGCTCTGTAACCTGGCTGGGGTTTGGATCAGATGCCATGTACTTTAAGGTAGAAAACCTCCCAATTACCTTTAGAAAAGCACTTTCTAAACAAACAAGCAAGCAAAAAGCCCTGTTTCACAGTAGTCTCAGCTGCTGAAAGGAGTCTGGTGCCCAGTTCCAGATCTGTGGTTAAGCACCTCCTGAAATGGATCAGGATGCTCCTAGTTGTGTAGAATTTCCTGGGGTACAATAGCTGCCCGCTAGAGCTGTTGAATTGTCTGTACAAGTCTATAGCCATATTTTCCCTAGTGCATACAGAGAGTAACAGAGTGTTAAAGACCAGACAGCTATACAGTTAATGTAAATATTTATCACCTATCTATCCATAGGTGGAGACATAGATCTTCCAGGGACCTGGATGACTTTCATGCTGCAACTTGGTTTTTGAAAAGCAGAGGTAATACATACTTTCAGTAAATCTCATCTTCTCCCCTGCTGCTCCTTACCCTGTAGGAATGACAGATCAGGTAAAACGGGTAGCATTGACCAACTCCGTTTCTTCACAGAATTAACCCCACATGGGCTGCTAAGGAAAGTGTCAGTGCTCAGACGGGTCTACCACTGTCCTGGTCCTGTTTCCCATCCACCTTGTGAATTTTCTGGAAAAAATAAAGTGACAGATTTTTATCATATCCATTTAATATCTTCTTCTTCATCTTTTCAAGGCCTTTTTATGGTTTTCCCAGCCTTAATTCATTCCTCTACCCCTTTTACATTGATATTGGAGGCAAATGCTTTAATAACATTAAATTAGGGAATTACAGTAAAGTTAAAGTCTAAGATGCATGCTAAACACCCAGAATAATTCAGATGACTCAACTGAAGCTAATGCATATGGGCTGTTAATCAGTAACGTGGCCTCTAAGACTATGAGGGATGGTTGTTGGAAAGAGCTGTCATTCTCTCTTGGTAGAGCCTGAAGCAAGCCGGCTCCTTCATTTGTCTTCAGAGCTTGATAATGACTGGTAGGTTGCAGAAAAAGGAGAGTATGAGATTCAATGAAGAAACCAATAGCTTTTATTTGCTTCCTACAATCTGGAGTGCTGAATTTAATATGCGTGTACTAACGTCCCACTACTACCAGTCTTTCTGCATGTGTACTTGAACTGCTTCATGATCTCACTACGCTAAGTCTGACCCAGAACTGGTTAGTTTACTTAACACAGTTTCTGAAATGGCCAGTCACCAAAATTTGAGAAAATAAATGGTTAGAAAGTATACACGTCCTCACCACAGATATAGCATAATAACCGCACATACTTGTAGCTCCCTCACCAGAATAGCAGTTCAAATAGAGAACCACACAATGAACGAATGTAAATGCTTTTAAGACAATTGGGGGATTTTGCCCAAGATGGGTATGACATCCTTCTTGGTATTTGTGCCAGAATAGTGATATGCTGTGCTTGTCTTCAGTAAGTGGGTTGGCTGCTGGTGGGTACATGTTAGAGCAAGTACAATCTATTTCTAGAGCCAAGGTTAGGAGGAAAGTCCAGAAGCCATAAGTGATGCTTGCTGCTCATTCTCTTTTACTGAGTCACTGCCACAGATGTGCTAGAAAATGATTTCTAGAGACTACAATGTCATCTTTTTGCAGAACTGCCTTCCTTTCTCCTGAAATTTCCCTCCCCAGACTGACTCACTCTCTGCACTCAGTGTCTGTACACAGAAGATATTTTCACCCTAGCTTTAGGCTGGTCTCCATTTTTACAGTTTTTTGCCAAAGCTATTTTTTCCAGAAGTCACATGTATGTGGGATTCTGCCACAAACCCAACCTATTTAAAACCACTAGTACCAATAATAAACTCTAAAATTAAACTGGGGAGGAGGACTGAATCTAAAAATGTGGTGTATTTTAGGTAATGGATCGATGTTTCTATTTTGAAGTAAATTATCTTCCAAATGTGATTCTGTTTGTCAGCAAAAGAGCATAATAGCAAATTGAGTAGATTATTTTTCAGCAAAGGAAAGGATACACACATGAGTTTTGGTGACTGCCTGTCACAAATTTACAGTCAGATGTAGAAACCTTGACCCAGGCTACTAGAAGATTGTAACTCTTTGAAGAAGACATTAGAAATTTATGAAGTATCTCACAGATTTGATGTCAAGCAACAGATAACATTTATGCAGCAACTTTAAGACAAAAACTTTCATTTCCTTACAAACTTCCTATAGAAATCCTATTGCTACTAAAATTTTTTAAAGTATGTTTGAATAGCTTTTGTAAGTTAAATCAATCAATCACAGCCATATAGTCAACCTCTTTGTGTATCAATCTTTTCACATGCTAGTCAGGAACTTATCCCAAATATTTATGACAAGTAAATACTAGCAATAAAACGCCCAAGTTTCTAAACCTATTGGCTTTATATACAGTTGTGCTGTGTAAAGTCTGTACCTACAGACTCGAGGCTAACAGAAAACATCATCTTTTTATTTTTTATTACCCAAGTTTGCTCTACTTGGATGAAAACAGTGATGGCAACTGTTCCACCCCTTAACAAGAAAAAAACAATCTTTCTCTTACGTGAATAAACGGAAAATTTATTTTGCATAGAGGGGTAAAAATAGCTCGAATCGAGATAGGACCTAGTGAAGTTTATGCAGAGGTGCCTGTGGTGGACTATCAAGTGGACAGCATGCAAACTGAGATGCTTAATAACAATAATTCTAATAATTTTAGAACAAAACTCTTGCAATGTTTATGCTGCTGGCACACATTAAAAAATATAGAAAATGACAAGACGGCTTCTGCAGGGGCAAGAAATGTTTGCAGTAGTGTTATCCGTCATCTTTCATATATACATCATCGGTTTGTGACATATAGTTTTCCAGGATGCACTCATGCTAAAATGACATATTTATGTAGGCCAAACGATTCCTGTCTTGCCATCAGCTTATTAGCTCCTTTTTCAGTGGAGACAATGTTCTTGCAAAATTTGATTGGAAAGGAGTTATTTTCATCTGTGGCCACATGGTGCCTGTGACCATGGAAATTGCAAATAGCTTCTGATATTTCTGTGCTACCACACAGAAGTTAAAGGAGAATAATCCATTGTTTACCTGTCTTCAGTGTCTTTTCCTCATCTGCCTGGAAGTTCCTGCAGGAAATACCTGTTTTCACTCTGAAATAGATGGAAATGTTAGGGCACATCCTTCCAAGGGGGTGTCTGTCCTGGTTCTGGGTACTTAAAGTGGTAGGTTTAGGTACCCTTTCCTTACAGTAGTAACAAATGCAGAGCTGTGGCTAAGGAAAGGCTGGATAGACCACCTTGCTGAGGGAAAGCTGGAGAGCCCAAGGGCAAAATGTGGTTACTAAGAGTCCTCTGGTGAGTTTGCATCCGTGGGAGTTTCCCAGGGCTGTGCCACCACAGCCCTTCTGTGCCTCATTCTCTCCTGATCCTTCCTCGTACTTCACCTTCTGCCACCTCCATTTCCCCACTCAAGCCTACCATTACTCCCAATGACTATGGCTTCTGTTGCTGCTTTGCATTTTGCCTGACTGGTACAGACAGGTTACAAAGGCAGCCACAAGAAAGCTTTATGCTCCTACTGACTCTGAACAGATTTTTACTTATGTGGCAAACCAGAGCCCCCAATATCTGGGTTGTGATCAGAACTTGGGACGAGTCTAAGCCTAGGCTACTTTGGAGAGTATGTCCTAGCTTGAGTAAAGCAGAGAAGCACTAACAAAATTACAACATTAGGAATTACTTTAACTTACGTAAAAAGTATTCGTATTTGCCTTATGCAAATAGTGCAACCTGAAACTGAATGCAGCTCAAGGAATTGGGGCTTGTGTTTTTTTAATGTGGTTAGTTCAATCTGTCTATGATTAGATGTTGGTTTTATAGCCACCGAAGAAATAACTGAAAGTGTTTATGATATTCTCTGGAAGCATCTGCCTCATAAAATGAAAACATAATGTTTCCAGAAAACATTGGTAAGTTGGCTTTGCTATCTGTCATTAGAAAATCATCTTTTGTGTTGTTTGCAATCTGATGTACTTGCAACTTCTCTCTTCTTCTTAATAATTGTTCTTCTTTTTTCCACCTCAGTAAGCTAACAGAAAGATCTGGGTTCTGAGCTCATCATTCTCTCTTCATTCACTCTTCCTTTCAACCAGGCACACAGAAAAATACCTCTTGTTAAATGCCAAAGTACTGGATCCTATCTTTTCATTGCTGAAAAGAAAAGCCGTTGGCTTTTTTAATTTAAAAAGCCACACTTGTTACTCTTCCCCTTCAAGCCTAATCACACACATTTAAGGTGTCTGACAGCCACAAGCGACATTACTCACAGTCTCTTGAAACGCGCACTTCTTCATAGCTTTAATATCCTTTTAAATAACTGTTACTTGTTACTTTCCTTTAAAAGAGAAAACTGCCCATTTTATTTACCAGTACTTCATTAGTGCAAAATTAATCTTTTTAGAACTGAAAAAGCTGTCAATCTATAAACCTAGCCCTTTCTTGCACCTTCTCTGAAGTTGGCAGGGGAGCTAGCTGGAAGGGGCCAGCGGGCTGACCTGAGCAGGTCCCCCTTACACAGCCCGTTGTTCAAGAGTGTCCCCAGCAGGCCGGACCTGCCTTCGTTGATCAGCCACTCTAAACTAACACTTTGTTTTATTTATTTTCTATTTCTTTGTTCAGTTGGAAGGGACCTACAACGATCATCCAGTCCAACTGCCTGATTACTTCAGGGCTGACCAAAAGTTAAAGCATGTTATTAAGGGCATTGTCCAAATGCCTCTTAAACACTGACAGGCATGGGGCATTGACCACCTCTCTAGGGAGCCTTTGGCTCTGCTTTAAATTGGTTTCACGCCTTCACTGGCACATGCCTGACCTTTACCACTGCCTGCAATTACACAGGCCTTCATCCTGAGTGGCAATGAGAAGCTAGTTCGGGAGGAGATGTAGGAGCTGCAGTTTCTAGCACACTTGGTGGAAGGAACAAGCCATGTCAATGTGGAATAGAAGCTAGAGAAACTGAAAAATAGCTCTGCTTTCTTGTAATTTCACCTTTCTAGTTGCTCTGAGCACCAGCTATGTAATTACCTCAGTAATATCTAGAGACTAGAGATACAGCCTGGTAGGTGCTCACTGTGCTTTGAACCGGATCCTCGGTAGGTAGTGAGACTGCTGGGAGAAGATTTGCTTAGTCCTCAAAACCTTGTTAGGCTTCTGTGAAAAGCTGATGCTGCTACTGTCTACATTGACAGAATCTCAGAGAACTAAAAATCACCTGTATTAGGAAATGTGTGAAAGCCTCATTAAAAATAAATATATATATAATAAAAAGGACATTGCTTGTTGTAAAAAGTCTTCATTACAGTATCTCCAGCTAAATCATTTCAGGACAAAGCTTATCAAACCACTTCTGAAACTTCTTATTGGTTAATTCAGTAGCATATTAAATGTCATATCAACACATTCATGCTTGTCTAATCACGGTCAGTATTATGCTGGGAATCATCCAGGGTACAGTCCCACCAGCAGCTCCCCTACCTCTCTGTCTTCACCCCAATTGACTTAACAAAAAAAGCCCTTTGTTTTCTCACTAAACCTACTTGGGGTTACATTAAACAGGGTGAGCTGATGAAACCACTCCTCGCCACTGAAAAGGAAAATTACTCCTTGTCCTTCCCTTCCTCTGTATTCCCTAGCACCTACCTGCTCCCACCATGAAGGTAGCACCCAGGGACCTCTCTGTGACCTGTTCAGCTCAGTAACCCAGCACACAAGCCCAGAAAAAAGAAAAAAGAGCATATTCTGCTCAAATAGTCAGTTCCATTGGCTCAGGGAGGGGACTGATGAGTATTAGAGCAAGAAGAGAAGGACAAAGGACTATGTGGTCGCCAACAGCGCTTATAGAAGAGAGACTTGCAAGGAGGCCCTCTGAGCACAGGAGGAGCAAGACCTCCCCTTCTCATGGGGCAGTGAGATGTTAGAAAAGCCCAGAGGCTTATGGAAACACACCCTGGAAAAATTCATCCTCTGTTTTTTTTAAATGTGTCAGTGTTTACTTGTGCGAGTATTGCCAGGTATAACACTGATGAGAAGGAAGAAAGATGAAATACAGTGAAAATAGATTGTCTTTGTAAAATCACTGGAACAGTATTAACCTGGACAAGTATAAGAACAAAAATAACACTGCATATGTTCAGCACATGCTTTTCTTTTTTTTAATACATTGCTGCTTTCTGACAAGTTTCATGTTTTTAATATTTTTTGTTGTTTCAAGGCGACCTAATACTATCTGTCTTAAATTCTGGCATTTAAAACTAGTTTTCACTTGTTAAATCAAATACTCTGAACGTCCTGAAAAGAATAATTTATTATTATAGCACCAAATAAAACCAAGATATTTTGAATAGAAAATACATTACCCATAGGATTGGTAAAATAACAACACTTAAATAATGATTTTCTGTACACTCTGCATTTCATAAAACTGGTTTTATTAATAACATTTTACTAATAAAAATTAAAACAAAATTAAAAGCCAATTATTACATTATGAAAATATAAACAGATTTATTGAGCTAAAGCTATATTCTGTAAAGACTAATGTGTGTTGTCTATTTTGTCCAGCTTTAATAACCTTAATGCTTAGATAAAAGTAGTAACAAAGAATTACATGGTTTTGAAGATCCACAGGGCAACCACCTATATACCAGTCTGAAAGTGGCTTCCAACAGGCCATAAGTGTGACATTCTTCATCTCTTTCTACCTCGCTGTGCATGAAGCCGGTTCACGCAGAGCCTGACGACTTCTGTGGGCTACCAATGGACAGCACTTCCGAGCATCCTGAGAGTGGACCCTGAGGTCAACCGTAGGACCATTCTCAAGAGGCAATGTTGATGCATCCATGCATGTATCTGCACACCACATATAGGCCTGGGGAAGATCATGCACAGCTCCAAAGCCCTATTCTGTTACCAGTGATACTTAAAACTCCCAGAACAAGGCATGTCAAAATAAAGCATATTCTACCTACTATATTTTTTGTATGTCACCTGTTAGAAATTCAGCTTCTTTGTTCCTTTAGGCTGGTCTCCTACAGCCAGCATAGGAAATTAGAAATCCCATCAAGAATTCCTTTCATGTCAGGGAAAATTCCTTTGGAAAATATTTGTTCCATGCTTTATGCACTTCCATTTTAAATTTCCTTCCTTAGCCATAACAAATGCATGCAAACCCCCTCTAAATATCTCCACCAAATTGATTTCATATAAAATAAAGCTACAAAATTTAGAGCCATGATGATATTCATAAATGATCTGAAACACTGAGAAGTATTTTTAACATTAATACAGCAAAGCAAGCCCATAACACAAAGATAACAGCATCCTGTTTTTTCACAGTTTAGACGTAACCTTAAAACTGATTTTTTTTTTCATGCTATACATTCCAAATAGGTGCACAGGCTGTCACCACACTGGCTTTCTGAGTAACAACAACAACAACTTGTTTTAAAGCAATGCTAAGTTAATCTATGGAGTCTCTCTGCTTTTTCCCCCCAGAAGAATGCCTCCACTCTCCTGACTTCAGTCCCTCAGGGCATCGACATAACCATAATTCCTTAATTTAAGCTTGGTTTTCATGTCATGCATATTATTTTTTCCAAAACTTTAGAGCTTTCATCTTCCTTAGTCATAAAAGGTATCATATGCATCAGCAGCTATGTTACACCTTTCTGCCCTCCCATGACCTATATCCAAAACTCCCCTTACATGAAAATCTTTCTACACACTCAAGTACTCTAAACCCAGCTTTAAATGAACTCTTTATTGCAATCTTAATGAGACAACAAAGTCCAGTAATAAGGAAGATCCTCCAGTAATACGGAAGATCCTCTTAGATTTGGCAGGTTTAAGTTCAGCGCCTGTTCCACAAAGGCTTTTCTTACCACCTTAGGCAAGTCAGCTAGTGGGATCCACACACTTAAATATCTTTTTTTGAATGTGGACTTTAACATCTCTGTGCTTTGATATCCCAGCTGTACTGGGGGTAATAAAACTCCCTGATTTTACCAGAGTGTTGTGAGCATAAGAATGAGGTGTCTCACACATCCTGGAATAAGCATTTAGGGATAAGATCCCCTTTATGAGTCTTGTGGGGCTCTGATAGATTACAACGTGTAGAGTCTCAAGCAATTGTTCAGAATGTATGTATGTAGGCATGTATGTATTTTTTATGAACAGAAAGATCTTGATTAAATTCTGCTGCAAAATGGGAATTATGCAAAAAAGGTGCCATACAAAAATAAGCTACTGCATTATTAATTAAGAAATAGAAATAATAATTAAATTGGAAAATTAATACTACAATCAGTGCACTTTTTACTATTAAATTAATTATTAAATACCATAAATAGCTTAAACTTTCCTCACTGTTCCAATTATGTTTCAACTGCATATTACTCTATTATCAGTGGTGTATCTGCAGTGAATGAAGACTTGAATAACGTTACCTTCCAGTTTTTGCCTACGTTAGTAATTGCAGCAACACTGTTAACCACAGTTTATAGAACCTCACTGATAGGTATTTTCACTGTCTTTGCTTGCAAGACAGACTATTCAGCTTCGAGGGATGGTTTCACAGCTCTAGTAAGCTGAATTAACACCTCACCGCGGCTGATGCACACGCAGCTCCCTGCCCTTCCCACCCTTCCTTTCTGCCCCAGCGCTAACCACTTACTCCTGCTGCTCACAGCGCGCCAGCTCCAGAGCTAATGAGGTATTTCTGGGAGCCAGTTTCAGTCTGCAGTGGGTTAGATCAACTTACAGCAAAGCCTGCCTACTGTCAGAGCTGGAACCAAGAAGGATGGTGGCTTGAGGGGTCAGGAACACGTGGATGAGGAAGAGCAGGAGCAAGGGGCTGGGGAGTAAGGCTTTCTTGGCCAGTGAGATCACTTTCATTCACTTTAGTGTGTTCCTTTATTAATGGTAAATAGAGGCTAAAAAGATCAGAAGCCAGGGCAGGTTTGTTCATGCTAGTGATACCTCCAGTGGTTCTTTTCTGGAGTGTGTTCAGTATCTGCTGATGAGTCACATCCCAGACACATTCCTCAGATTTTGGGGTCTTCTTCTGGTGAACTAGAAGATCAGACACTTGGGCTAACAGCAACCTTGGCAGGTTCTCCCCAAACTGCAGGCACAGCTAATGGCACAAGTATCCTCTCCCCAGAAGCCAAACAGCAGGATCCGGCAATGATGGTCCTTAACTTGTTTGTGTGGCTGGGAGGTACTGGGCTGATCAAGAACTGTTTTTTCTTGAAAATAAATAATAAAATATCTGTAATAAAAAAAAAAGATGACAAACTTTAGACATAAAGTTCTTAAACAATATGGAATGTTCAGCCAAGGAGCTTCTCCAAATTACAGAATACCTTGAGACTTGTAAAACCAGTGGAATAGCAGTGCCTGATCACTCATCTCAGCTTCTGGCATAAGAGAAATGGCTGGGAGCAAGGCCAAAGAGAGTACTGGACCAGCTATTCCCACATGCCATGGTAGCTCTCCAGGGAGTGTTACTGTGTTGTACCAGTTAAAGCAGCATTATCCTTTCCTTGTAAATATCTGTATCAGCAACATGGTAGACAGAGGATCAACTTTCAAAAATGTTTTGAGAAGTAACGGTAATTGTTTCATCCTTATTGCTTATTTGTAGGCTCATCCACATATTGTATGAAATTCAAATTTCAAATCCCCATGAGGCCATCACATGTCCTGATGCTGCTGGTATACCGTGTGTCATGCAGAGTCCTTGTGAGACATCCCTCATTCTGGGCTTAATTCTTCATTATATATAACTTAAGCTAACTCTGCCCCATGTGGCCTATGAAGAGTAGGTCAGACCAATTTCTCCTTTCCACACTTCCTACTTGAGTTTCCCCTCCTAGCACATCAGTGAACTTGTGCTTATATACAAGCTGAAGTGAAAACCATCGCAGATAAACGTGGAGTTTGGACTTGACACCTGAGCTGAAGTAACAGCCATAAGGTGCTCATGGGGGTCATACTGCCAGCAAAGGCACCTCAAGGGTCCAAACACAGCATGCATCTCTTTTCAGCTATGCTACAAGTACAGTGTCTCTGCATAGCTGAGCCTATTATGAAAGAGGGAGAGAAGAAAAGACCTCACGATAGCAAGGAAAATTGGTGCAGAGGTGTTCTGCTAATCCCATGGTGAAGGAGTGGTTTCACGCCTCTTGTAGCTGATCTCCACTGCTGCTGAAAGGTGCAATTCCAGTCTCTGTGTGGCCACATCTTCTCACCTTCCCTTTGTGTTGGGGCTGTGCTGCTTCATCAGCACAGGCAGCTGAAACAGCTTGCTGACCTAGCTGAGAAAACACCTCTTTTGTGATTGCCTTCTCCACCTGGGTTAAGTGATCTTCTCTGAGTCACTACATGGCCACACAAGCGCCAGTACTACCACAAGGGAGTCAATGGTGACGCACACTGGGGTGAGAAGGAGAATAGTTCTTTTTGGAAGAGCACCTTCTCAAATTGGCTACAGATAGCTGTGAAACCATACAGCTGAATATGAACCCAGTGCAGGTAAGTATGTGGCTGTGAGTCAGCACATAAAACTAAATGCCAAACCCAGAAGACTTTAATTAGACTATTGTTAACGTAGCACTGCAGTTGCTAATGACTAGTGCTGCAATGACCAGTGAGACTGGTATAGATCACTGTGATTTGCAAGATCGTGGCTTTTCTGACTATGAGAGGAGTATTGTCAAGAACAAGCAAACTGAGAGAAAATATAAATGTTAAATGTTTCTGAAGTCTTTGTGTTATTAACAACAGAAGATTATAAACTCTGGCAAAACAAGACTAATTTTTAAATTGTTGAAACCGAGGAATCCCAAATATGTCCTCTGTTAGACGATAGCAGAAGGGATCAAACTAGCATAAGCTCCAGTGTGCCAGTTTTCTGCTTCTAGAGATGCCTCCTGCTTTGTTGTGTTCATAGCTGGCCATCTCAGCTTTACGGAGAGACTCTGCAGGAACTTTGCCCAAAGCATATGCTGGTCATATGAAACAGAAGGTGTCAGGTTTGACTTTGGTTATCTCTGTCATGCCCCTTCTCACTCTCTGTTCGAAACAGGAAAAATAGGTAGTGTCAGCGTAGGGATGGGGACCAGGGAATTCTACCTATGGTATAATTTGTTCTCAAACTGACAAAAGAGTTTAGCTGCTTGGAGCCAAATCTTCCATCTGCACCACTGCATGATTACAGCAGCCACTGCCCAGCTGTTTTCTGCCCTTACCTCCCCCTAGTGATGGAATGCACACATTCCCACAGAGGGAGACTTAACAGCACCCGAAGAGTTTGTCTGTCCATGCATGCTGCTAGGGCAGCAGAGCAGTGCTTACTCCAGAGCTGTGTGGTGCCCTTGTGAAGCTTGAGGGCAGAGTTCACTCCAGTGAGAATATCTTCCATTTTTTTATCTGTAAAATATACACATTAAAACAGAAAGCTTAGCTATCTTTCTTTTAATTATCTTTTAATTATTATTTTTCAAGTAGGTAAAGAGAGAAATTATTTCCATATTCTATTTTATGTTGAGCTTAGTCACTTGTTTGGCAAGTTTAATGTTTCATTGTAGAAAAAAAATACTAAAATACGAAAGATATCTTTCACTATCTAGTAACTGAATTTTGCAGTGCTCATACATTTGTCATTGCAAATATGTATTTCAGCAGGAAACCACATGAGATGAATTAGATTTCCTGTTCAGCTTAGAGAGTAGCAGAAGGCTATTGATGCATCTAGCTAGTTCAGAGCTGTTATCTACCGTTACAAGAGATACAACTCTGACATTAAAACTCTTTAGTTGTTCTTCATCTGAAGACTAAGGTGAATGGGCCACACGGTGTCAAATTAGTTGTGTCCACTTCTGTGAGCTGCTTGCTGCAACGTTCAGCTACCGAGACAGCAAAGTACAATAAATTTGCAGCCTAGGAAAGCTGCCTTTGATGTCAGGCAACTGTGCCTGTGGTGTAAAATAAAAATTTAAACATACAGCTATAAATTAAGGTGCTCTTCTAAGTCAGATGGCGAGCTGTTCACGGCCACGTTCTTTTGCCAAGCAGAAAAGGTTGAACTCTCCTATTTCTTAGCAACAGCTTCTTATAGCATCACATAATTCCAAGGAGTATCCAAAAGCAATTTCCTTTTTTCTCTCACATAATAACTAAAACTTGATGAAAAGAGAAGACTTTTGTTATGATTTAGAATGTGACTTTTAACACTTTGGAGGTGAATCTTAGCAATCTGCATGAAGCTTTTTATAAAACAGAAAGCACTTTTTACATTTCCATCATAATTCAACTCAAATACAAGATAAAAAATACTGAAACGAAATACGACCAGTGTAAAATGGCATAGTCATTTTCTTCACTGGTTTGTTGACATTTTTTCCTTAAAATAGGAGGGAGAACAGACTCAAGTAATCATTGGACCTCACAACCCATAACATCAAATGGGGATAGCTTTGCTTACAAGGCCAACAGTAAGTGGGTGCTTTCCAGAGAGGTTTAAATTTCACTAACAGAAATCAGTTACATTTGAAAGGTTCCAGCTGTATTTTTAATTTTTTTAGTATCTGGAGTCCCACCTGTGGCAAAAGAGCCATTCTGTGTTAGGTTGTGTGATAAAGTTCACCTGAACACCCACAAAGGAGCTCAGAGAGACAGTGACGGGGGGGAAGCCCAGACCCACCACAGGAGCCATCAGCCCACTGGAGACCCACCTCCACAAGCCCAGAGGAGCACAGGGATGCAGAGTGGCAGGCAGGAACCTGAACCAAGGACCACCAAGGAACAAACACCTTGTCCAGGCCCCGCCATGGGCTGTCCCAGCAGAGCCTCAGCCCCAGTGTCCAGGTGAAAAACCCATCACGAGGAGGCACTGCGAGCGAGCAGCTCTCTGGATCACCTTTCAGACCAACGGGGTTGCTGCCCAGGGGTGGGATACATCATGGGATGCAGGAGAAAAGCAGTTTGGGATCGTATAGGACTTACTACGGGATGTTTAGGGGAGGAACAAAAGGCAGGAAAAGGGAGAGGTTTAGGTGATGGGGGGAGGAAAAAGAGTGGGAAAATGGAGAGGTAAGGGGATAAAAAGGGCTGGTCGCATGTAAATACTGTGTATTCCAGTATTTCTGTATCTCACTAGCTGTATCCTAACATTTGGTTTGCCTTTTTAACTCCTTTTGCCCACTGACCTACTGCCAGTCAACTTTCAAGTAAGCAATTTAGCAACCAGCACTTTATCATAATGGAGTTTTGGTAAAGAAAATTAGTAAGTATTTAAATAGCTTCTTATAATAAGCTTTGGCAATATTTAGAAGGAAAAGTCTGTTGAAGTTACAAAGAATACTAATACACTGGTCATACAATTTTCCTTCTGATAAGTTATTCTACTTCATTCTTTTCTGTCTTGTAAATTTTGTCTTTAACAATGTTTACCTAGTTTACCTCTTATTAAACCAAGAGTCACATATTCATTTTAAGCATAGAATTGTGATTTCTACGTTCACTCATTATCTGAATATTTACCTCAGAAATTTTCTGTGGAGTGGTTCTAGAATTAAAACATTCATAACGCCTCATTGCCATCACTGTGTTCAAGAATTCATGGAAGATGGGTGAGTCTGAATAGAGGAGAATATAATACTATCTTCAGAAAGAAAAGAGAAATCAGCAGTCAACATAATTTCAACATCAAGAACAATACTCTAATAAATTATTAAACAGCCACATTAAAAGCACCTGGAGGGTTAGTGAAAAAGAAACAGCCAGCAAAGATTTGTTGCAAACAAAAGTTTGTTAAACTGCTATATTTTCCCTCTTTAACAGAGTATCTGGCCTGCAGTGAAAGAGGCAGTAGAAGAGATGTGTATCGACTTTAGGGAGTCTTTGGGCATTGTCTTACACGACATTCTCATAGCCAGTGTACAGAAACATTTTGTTCTGAGCTAAATTGCTACACGGTAGGTGCACAATTGCTTGCAGAAAATACTCCAAAACTTATCAATATTGTGTTTTCAAACAAAAAGGATATATAATATAGAATTCTGCTGGGGTCTGGCCAAGATCTGATACAATGCAACATTTTCATTCATGACTTGGATGATGGAATGGAGAGCATACTTACAAAATTTGCACATGATGCCAAAGTAGAAGAGGCTGCAAGGGAGCTGAAGGATTAGAATTCAAAATGACTTTGATAAGTGGGAGAAGTGGTCTGTAATCAATAAAATGAAACTCAACAAACAAGTACCAAGTACTATACTGAGGCAAGAAAAAATCAAATGCATAAATACAAAATGGAGAATAGTAACAGCACTGTAGAAAGAGACCTGGGTGTTACAGTAAACCACATATTGAATATGAGTCAACAATATGATGCGGATGCAAAAATAGAAAAACTCATCCTGGGACATTTTAATAGATGTGTCATAGGCAAGACAGGGTTAGTAATAGTTTTTCTTAACTCACCTCTCAGAAGTCTTAGTTTGGTGTAGTTTAATAGGATAGTACAAAAAGATGTTAAAAAAAAAAAGGAGGTTTAAAAGATGGAGAGTCATTGAAAAAGGGAAAGGATATATTTGCTCTAAAAATGAAGGCTGATGGCAGGTGTGGAGGTGATATGATAACAACCTTCCAATACGTAGAAGGTTCTCATAAGCAGGGATCCCCCTGATCTTCATGACACTGAAGACAGGATAAACCCTAACTGGCTTCAGTTGCAGCAGGAAAGGTTTAGGCTAAGATAGGAAAAACTTCTAAGGATAGCTATGGATGGAAATAGGTCACCTAAAGATGTGGTATAATCTCCACCATTCAGGTTTCTAAGAACAGGTTAGAAAAATACTCATCAGAGATTCTCTGTTCCTTGGAGCAAGAGGCAACAGTATGAGCTCCTGCAGATTTTTTCATTCCAGCTAATGTTGTTACAGTTTCAAAGAAACAGAAACTTGTAACTTAAATTAGCTTTTTTATTTTAATACTAAATATTTTCATGCCAATTTCTGACAGTGACTTGCCTTTCTTATCTGCAAAAAGAAATTTATGCCCTGGTGGTCTGCTCCTTGTAAGTAGTAACATCTGCAGAGAGGTTAGGTCTGCTGCTGACTTTGATCCATTCTCTCAAGACAGCTGAATGCGTCTCTTGATGCATGCAGGTCTTTGATTCCAAATATTTATCTTCTTTCGGATTTATTTCTGGCCACTTGAATTTTACGTTTCCCCACAGAGCCCCTCTGATACAGACATCAGCTACAGAATTCAGCTGCCACTGTTCATGACGCTTCCTCCTAGCATCACTGGGGTTGCTGTTAATTCTTGGCAGACTTATTTATTACTGGAATAAATTCTAACGCAACATGTTTGCTGATTTTACCATTCTACTGTGGTGTATTTAAATAGTTATCAAGTTCATTTTAAGGATTTTATTTTCTTAAATATTTTGCCTTTAGTTTCATGGTTTTATGCCTTTGGACACTCTTTCTCCAGTTAAGACCACTACACTAATCTTCACTATCTTGCAGCTACTGTGACAGAGGGAGTCAGCTGTAATTACTTCTTAAATCAGATCTCGTTTGTGACTTAGGACTAAATCTCTTGTGCACCAGCAAAGCTATCTACTGCTTAAAGCAGTCATTTGTGGTAACAAGAATTTGCTACCCTTAGCTATATCCTTCAGTGGCATTTGAGCAACTCATCCTGGGTACTTGAAATGATCTATTACTACTAGTTTACTTCCATTTGTACCCTTCTTTGTGCACTTCTTTTACAAGGGTCATTCTTCTACCACAAAATGCGCTGGGACTTGGATCTAGACAAAAATGTAGTCTATGGCTCATGTTCTCGGTTCTTTCACCTCAGAAACTTCATTAAAATAAAATTGTATCATATTGAAGAGTCGAGATTAGAAAATATATTTGAGACTATGGAATGTGCTTGTTTTGTCAGTTTTCTTTTCTACTGGAGTTCAGGGGTAAAAATTCTACCTCACATTCTCCCATATACCTGCTGTACTTGTAGACTTGAATTTCCAGGTATATTCATTGATCTTCTCAAACAAGAACTGGCGTTGTTATTAACACGTCTCTCATGCAGCATTTTTTACATTTATTAATACAAGATTTGTGCGGAACTGAGTCACTGGTAGCATGTACAAAATTTGGATCACAAATTGCAAATTATGCAGAGCACAGGA
This sequence comes from Balaeniceps rex, assembly GCA_013401315.1. Lineage (NCBI taxonomy): Eukaryota > Metazoa > Chordata > Aves > Pelecaniformes > Balaenicipitidae > Balaeniceps > Balaeniceps rex. The sequence goes on along the minus strand of VYZW01001989.1, from coordinate 68,264 downwards.
TATCCTGCTTATGCTCATGTGTATTATAGGCATGTTAACTAGTATCCTAGATTGTACTGCATCCCACTTTCCCATCCTCTGGTACTTTGTAAGCTGCCAGCCCCGTTTCCCTGCAGGGAATAGGGGAGAGGGATCATACTTCTGCCTTTGAAGTACCCAATAGCTTTAAAAAACTCATATAAAATATCACGGACCTGTCACCACACCCATCATCAGAGCCTCTCCATTTTTGCAAGATGAACTGAGCAAGAAGTACATATCTGGGCACAGCAGCAGTGCTTTCAGTGGCAGCGCAGATGCATACAGACTTCCTGAGCCAGAAGCGTTGTTTCCTGCACACAATGGGCCACATAAAACGAGACTGCGAAGTTGGAGTTACATCAGGCATGACTTTCTCTGTAGTCAGATATTGTCACCGATGACAAAGACAGGATCCCTTTGAGCGTCATGTCTGGCTCTGTGAGAAGAGTTCTGCAAAAGCAGGTGGGGCAGCTCAGCAGCGAAACGAGATTTCTAGAATGGGAAGCACAATATTAACGCTAGATTTGTGATAAGTTCAGCCCTTATTTGGTGAGATAATGACTAGCATAAGCATGTTGTTGAACAAGTAGAGGAGGATAACTAGTCATGTGGAGACCCAAAGCATAATTCCACTATATCAGTGCTCTGGCAGCATCTTGGGACTGGAAAATCAACAGCAAGCAAGGTTATTTAGGAAATGAAAACAACCATTTTGATGAGAAGTGGTGGCAGACTTTTCTTGGATACTTTCTCAGCTGCATCAGGGTCACTGAAGGGGAAAAAATACTCTCCGCATATTCAGGTCTCCACGCTCTAGATCAAAAGGAAGGAGTAATTGTGTTGCAAGCTGTTGTAGATAACGATGGAAGAAAAAGCCAGTGTCAGGTGATTTAGCAAGGTGCATGATGTCTGGGCATTCCACAGCTCTCTCCCGGCCATGCCAATAGAAGCAAGCTATGATCCCCCAAGTTCCCAGCATGCTGAGATCAACAGACTGACCCATCAAGAGCCACTGGTGACTGTGCCTGCACCCCAACATCCAAGCTCATGAGCTCATCCGTTGGCAATCTCCACTGAGACCTTTTCAATTACTGCTTAAGTTGCTGTCAAATGGTAGCTGGATGTGTGTGCTTGTCCAGCTCAAAGAAAAATCATTGATCTTCTGTCAGACTTGATTCCACCCACAGCTTTCCTACAGTTTTTTTACATATTTAACAGTATCTATCTCCTAATCATGAGGATGGGCATCCCAAGGTTTTTCCTTCCCTACATAATCTAGCACTAATGATTGTAGGTTACATCACATACTTGGCAATGAGGGCTCTCTGGCTTGGAAGAAAGGAGAAGGCAAGATGTCTGCAGAGACTTAGATCTGTCAGAAGTTAGAGACAGGAGGAGAGAAGCCAAAGACACTTCATAACATGACAAGTAGAGTCAAGTAACTCCTTGAGTTCAAACAGACTTTGGGCAAGACTTTATTTTAGTTTTCAAACTTGCAATAGGTCAAGCATAGAAAAGTGTACAGAAGAGAATAATCACTCCCTTAAGGTAGGCATGTCACCTTCATGCTGGGTGATGTGATTCTGGGTGGTGAAAAAGCACATCTTTGACTAAGCCAGGGGAAGCCCATCAATGAATGTCCTGAAATTGATGTCCATGCTGTTTCCTTGGACACGCTAAAGTCCTCGATCGCAGCTGTGACCTGTTACTGTGACAGGGAATAAAGTCTGATGTCTTGAGTAATGTCAGGTGGATTCCACTTTTCTATCCTAAGCTAAAAGCTCACTTTTACAGTGTCTGACACAACGTCACCCAATGGTCAGGGTTGATATGGTAACGTGGTGGGGAGTGCATGGGCCCTGTCTAGTGTCACGTTATTGCATGAATTCTGTTCAGGATAAATAAATGCTTGATTCAGTGTCTGAGACATACCTGTTTTCTCATAGTTACCATCACATAGTTATGACATGAGAAAATCCTAGGAGAACATCAGGTGAGTGAGAAGCAGGTGCAATAGGTACAGATGCGGTAGAAGGGAAGGGAAGCTTTGTGTTTCAGGCTTGGACAAGTTAGGGCCATGGCAGGCAGAACTGAAGCATTCATTTTTACCATTGGTCTTCCTGAAGGCAGGATTCTTAACCCAGTCCTGAGCTGTTTGAGGTCCCCCAGGCTGATGCATTTATAAAGAAATGACACTACAGAAGAATTCATGCCTTGAGTTCCCATGGTGTTGTCGATAGATGTTTTCCACAGAATCCAAGCAGGTCAAATACCTCTGACTTGGTCCACTTGGGATCACGTGGAACAATGCCTAAGGAGTGTGCTTGCCAAGTACATGATTTCCACTGTGGCTCTGGTCCAGGCTCTGTCTGATCAGTAATGCTATGCTGTCACCAAATTCTTCAAAGCTGCTGTTGTTGGAGCCGAGACAGCTTACAATAAAACACCGGATTCCAGCAAGGGCCAAAATAAAAGAGGAAAAATATGCACCCAAACCTGCATATATACAGGGAAAGTGATTTCTTGGAAACATTTGGGTTCCATGACAAAGCAGCATCAAGAGCAGAAAGGGAGCATGAAAGAATTAGCAAAAGAGCCTTTGGGCTGGCAAAGAAGGTTCATTCAGAAATGTGGATATCTGATAGCTGATCTTGGATAATCCTCCCAGACAAAAATTATTCCTTCATTCATTTATTTACATATTCTTACCCTCACCCTCACCTTCAGTCAAACAGAGTGGTCTTACACTAGTTCAACATCTTGTGTCTAAGGGTTGCAGCATTTTTAATCTAATACTAGCTACGCTACAACCGGATTTACAATTTTGTGAAGCCACAGTGTCATTACTGTCTCTGCTGTTTACAGCTGCTGGCCTCTCGGCTCTCTCTGTCCAAATGCAACCTAAGTAAGTGCTGGCAGATAGTAGAGAGGGTAACCAATGAAACTGGAGCACGCAGCCAGCTGTCTCTCCCTCCCCCTTCACGCCCCCCTCGGGTTTTTTTTCTTTGTAAAGATATTTAGGTGTTGCTCTCTTCAGCATTACAATCCTCACTGTGCTCAGCAGAGCAATGCCTAAATATGTTCAAAAATATCTGTCAGTGTGTTAGGTGAATGAATGCTAAGGATAGCTTAGAGAGCAAGCCAGAAGTGACATAAAAGAAGTTGTAAGATAGTTTGGGAGGTTAAAAAAGGGGGGAAAAAAAAAAGAAATGCAAAACACAGGTGGGGAATTTGGGTGGAAGAATATTTTTGAGGTGGAAAAAAGAGTGGTTATTAGAACCAAGAAAGCAAGCAGCGAAAAATAATGGGACAAGCAAGATCCAGGGAAGTAACTTCACAGAGGAAAAAGTTGGAGAAAATAAAGAAAATTAAATCAGGGTACTAAAGAATGTCATCAAAAATTAGAAAACCAGGAACAAAATGTAGAACTGCCAAACAAGACAGACAGAAAACTGCATGTATGGATACAGAGAAAGGATAATTAAAATATTTTCAAAAAGTAGCTAAACTCTTCGTAATTGAACAAAAGATATATGCACTATAAGACATGCCAAGCAGTAGAGACTCCGCACTAAGTGGATTTTCTTAGTTTGGGCTGTTGTGCAAACCAGCCACCCTCATGTGATACTACGCCTGAGCTACGTCTTGCCAGGAACCTCGCATTTCGGTGGGTCTCTGCTCACCCACACATTTCCACGCTGTGCTCTCTTCCTGGGTGTCAACATACTTTTAAAGTTCTGAGCCTGAAAGAAGGTGGTGATGAAAACTTTTTGCTTCATTTTTCCCTATTTCTGATATTTTTCTTTCATCCATTCCAACAGCAGCCGGGACTCCTGTGTCAACAAATATACACCCTCAGACCTAATCCTACTTCCATGTAACTCAACAGGTGACTTCTGCTGACTTCTATGAGAGCCTGCAGACAGCAACCAGTATCAGGGTGCAGAGGGTAGCTAGTGGTTCATGTGGGAAAAATGCTGAAAGAGGCAGGCTCAGAAAGCTTAAGTTGGCAGCAAGAATTTGAACAAGAGTGACATTTGAAATTTGGGAAAGAGTAGGTGGTATAGGAGTAATGGTGGATGGTAAAAATATATAAAAATCACGATGCCCCTACTGAAACCACCTACACTACCACCATCTTTTATCTGTCACTTCGATCACTCGCTGAGTTGAGACAGAGCTTTTACTCTTTGCACCCTAGAGCCAGATTTTCAAAAGCACTGTACCTACAGCTGCAGATCCAGTGGAAATCCAGTGAAAGTTTAAAAGCTTCCATAGGACTTAAAACACCTGTCTCTCACTAAAAAACAATGGCCTTGCTAATACATTTGCCCATTCTTCACGCAACCTCTCATTCAGGAGGTGCTCCATACTCTGCCTCTCAAAGCCCTTAGCACACAGGCAGGCTGCGGTGCCCTGACCACCCTTGCTCAGGACCCCCGCCCGCTGCCCAGGGGCTGGGAGCTCCACCAGAGCTCAGCCCTGGCCCCACTGGCCCTGTGGTGGAGATGGCCCCGTCTCCTGCTCATCTGATGACCACTGGACCATCAGCAGGTCCTGTCACCACCCCAGCCCTGCTCAGACATGGGAGACGGGGCCCTGCCTGCAAGGGCACTGCTGGGCTGGGCTCACCTTGGCAGCCGGCTCCCTCCTGGGGCAGCCTCGCTCTTCCCGCTCCCCAGCACTGCCTAGGATAAGGCACTGAGATTTTGCTGAGCTGTAAACTGTGAGATATTACCTATTTGCTTATCTGAATGCAATTTATTCAGCATTTGTAAGGTCATTTTCTAATGCACCTACTTGTGACCTGTATGTTCTGACTCCGTCCAACGCCTGGTAACAGCCTGCGCTATGGTTGTTTCTGATAATTTTCTCACTCTACGATGGACAAGCTTGATGTTTCTGCATTTCCTGTCTTCCAGAGGGTGTGCTGGAGGCCTGGGTTGGAGATTGAGGGCATCCTCACCCCTTTGAAGGATGAAATTGTTGAACAGCTGGTAAAGAAATTCTTTGGCACTTTTGTCACTGACTTGTGCTCAGAAGGTGCTCTGTATTACTTGACAAAGAATTTGAGCATGTAGTATAGAAAATACAAACTGGCAGATCAGCACACGTGTACCACTACAATCAAATTTCTTCCAAATTTGAATGGGGTTAACAGGTTTTGCCATGCTGCCGGTTTTTGCAGATCCACCATTTCTTGCACCATGCCACAGCCACAACCAGTTTTGGCTTACCCAGATGTTTTTCCAAACCAGCCAGATTGAGGGGGCAACACCGCCGGCCCGCTCGCACGCACACCGGGTCCTGCTCCCACAGGGAATGGGCGGCACAAGAACCGGAGGAAACCAACACCACAACCGTAATTTATCTGCTTTTAATGCAACGACGACCAGCCTGGCCTACCACAGGCTGCTGGAGGCTGACTCCCGCTCTGTGAACCCGCAGCGAGGCTACACAAAGCGCTGACCCGACCCGACCCGACCCGACCTGACCGAAGCCCCGCTCCGCCCGCCCGGCCGGCCCACAGGGCCGCGCCAGCCCGGGCCGGCGGCTGAGGGCGCCTCAACAGCACCTGCCGGGGAGAGCGCCCTGCGCCCCCCGCCCCCCCCGCGCATGCGCCACCGCCGCTCTGCGCGCCCCGGGAGGGCGCCTTGGCGTCGGCCCAGAACTACATATCCCGGCGTGCCGCGCGCGCCCGCCGCCGCGGCCGAGCCAATGGGGAGGGAGGAGGCCAGCCCCCGCCCCCTCGCCCCCGGCTGCGGGAAACATCTCCAGCAGGTGTGGGAGAAAGCCCTGGGCCGCCCTTCCCCCGCCTGCCTCTGAGACGGGCGCGCCGGCAGAGGGCGAGCT